>JAUIMM010000032.1:1200000-1505000 GCA_031769625.1 Taudactylus pleione
GCACACACATTATAAACAGCACAGAAGAGATAATGAGATCAGCAACAGATATGTGGCACTGGGGAGAAGATAGGGGTATAACGTGTATAGTTTAGAGAAGTTAACAAGTATGAAGGTTTTAATTGGGTTTTGTTATGAGGGTGAAGGGGTTAATTCTTTATTATAGTTAATTAAGATGAAGGGGTTAATGCTTTTTGGGTGTTGAGTAAGGTGAAGGTTTTTTTGATAGACTGATGTGTGAGGTAATTAGAACATTAATGAATATTAATGAAATTAATAAATGATGCGGGGAGTTATTAATGATTGGAATAAGTAATTTAATGATTTAAGGGTCTATTATTTGTGTGGTGGTCAAAAAATGCACTCTGTTTTGTATGGTGCTCACAAAAAACTCTCTCCATATTGTATGGCAGTCTCAATACTGTTATTTGTATTGTATGGTGGTCTCAGAACTGCTCTATGTAGTGTATGGTAGTCTTAAAAAAATGCTCACTGTATTGTGTGACTGTCACAAAAATGTGCTTTGTATTGTATGGTGATCACTGCGTTGCTGTATGTACTGTATGGCGTACACTGGGACGCTCTGTTTACTGAATGGCTGTGTTGATTTATACTGTTTCTGTAGTATGTGTGTGCATGTGGGTATTAATGTAATGGCAGGGGAAATTATTGATAAACTTGGATGCAAATAATGTAGTTAGATGATGCTATTTTAATTTTGAAATACCTGGGCCGGGGGCACCTATTTATCCAACTTTGCACCCTCTCATGTCAAAAGCTGTCTTCACCACTGACCCTTGGCTATATTTGTAATTATCTCCCACCTTTTCTTATACCATTCTCATATTACACGCCCTGAAACAGGTTCACCCCCTCCCATACATGGTGTAATAAATACCTTTCCTCAATATCAATTACCTTGGACTCTACAGTATGTTGAATGCTTCTCCCCACCTAAAACGATGAACCTCCGCACTTCCACCTCTATATTTTTCTAATTTTTATCGACATCTTCATCCTCTTAAACCTGAAATAGTTTTGTCATTAATTTGTTCACCAATTGTTACGTTTGTTCATTTGTTTTATTCTCACATACATAATCTTTATACTATTTTATGCCGGTAATCCATGATTCCTAAATAAAAAGTATAAATAAATAAATGAAATACATGAAACAGGTGTAATTTGTGTACCAAATGATTATTATTATTATTTTTTTAAATGTTGTCTTAGCTGGAATAAAAACATTGTTAGTTTAATGAACATGTGAAAATGCTGGTTCTCATTACAGAATAGCTAATGTTTATATATTTTATTTATATACTTATTTTTACTTTATAGAACAATACTCTTTTTATAAATAAGTTATTTTTTTTATTAATGTAAAATGTATTCTTATACCAGATGATTAATGACAAACAAATCAGATACAGTGAGAAAAGAACCACAGGAAACTTACTAATGATGAACTCACTGAAAAGCTCATTTCACTTTCTGTATCTCTTTGACATTGTTTAAAATCCATAAAAATATATATTTTTTTCTTTCTACATTAGTCTTACTATCATGACCTAAAAATATAAAACATTTAATTACCTTTTTTTATTTTTTCTAGATTTTCTAGTTTGATTCTATACTATATTTTAACTAGTTTACTTAAGTATTATGTATTCGTTTCTTTAATAAGCTTCCCAGTACAATTAGGCTGCTAATGTTGGGGCAAAGGGTAAAACTTGCGTATAAGTGATTGTTTGTGAATTAGTGCTACCAGCTATTTAACGAGGGAAACAAGAAACAAACAAAACAATGGCTTAGCATTTAGCACATTGGTAGAAAAGATAAGCATGGGCAACAAGATAACGTGGCTGACAATTTGCAGTGACATTTACTGTCAGCCTGTCGCTATGTTTGATAACATTGAAAAAAATCAGGTTCCCAATTAGCCAAAGCATCAAACGAGGGAGTTCATGCTGAGAACTTTCAGAGGTAGTACATAAGGAAAGGTCAGGCTTCACAGATCCAGCCCCCACAATATTTTAGTATTCATAAGTACTAATGAGCACCTATGCCTCTTTTTGCATGGTAATGTTATCCACTATCTACTTTGTTTAAATAAGTAGTTGAGATGGAAAACTATCTTATAATTTCCATAGATAACCACACAAAATATAAATAATATGTGCACAACACCTATAATGTATGTCCATATTGTTCAATTTAATTAGGCAAACCACTTATTAATTGTTCCTAACACAGTACTGTACTTATTCACTTAATGTCTATGGAGATTATTACCAGTATCATACAGTCAAAATCAAATTGACTCACCTCTCATTTATGAAGGGTTAAATGTAAAAATAATTGTTTTTTAAACTATACTCAAAAAAATGTTTAATAGACCAGATTGGCAGCAGATAAGACAATATAAGGGTATATTTGGAAACAAAAAATAAAAAATAAGCTATACTCTCCATACAAGCTCCATGGCAATAAAGTACCCTATGTACAGTAGACAGGAAAAAAAACCATAGTTGTTGTTAGCCTGTGCAGTAGCAGGACACCTCTGCGCCAAGGGTCAGCACTCCCTGCCCCTACCCCCAGAGGAGCACTTGGAACAAGTCGATGGGAGATAGATGCCTCCTAAAGACATACGTAGTGCCCATCTATGTAGTGGTGTACCTCTTCAGGCACCCCACAAGGTGGAAAAGGGTGACGGACTGCCTTTCCAGGGTGCTGTTGGGGAGTTACTATGCCACCCTTTCTGCCTTGTGCCCTGGGCAGCATCACTGGTTGCACATCCATTGTTATGGCCATGTTGTCAGCACTTATCCTTTCTATTGAAAATGTGGGTTTTTCTAGCTCTAACATCAATGCTGTTCTTCTGTTCTCCATCTGCTTAATGCAAGAAATGAAAACAATGAAAATTGTTTTGCTTTCTACTTTACTTACAGCTATTTTTCCAGTTACTGCCCCATCAAATATACAACAAAATAGAACAAGCTATACAGCACACAATATACACAAATTATAAAATCCATTAAAGTGTGTCAGTGCACTGGACTACATGAAGCAGGAAATCTGGTAATTATGTCATGTTGTAGTTTACTTTTTTTGGAGCAATAGAGCAAAATATGAAAGTAAGTACAACTATTTTGGTTGTTAAGTTTTGGCAATACAGGTCAAACAGTGCCATTGACCAACTGTACAAACTCTACTATAGTATATGAAAATATATATTTGGCTTTATTTTTTATATTTTTTGGAAATTAGTAGTTTTATATATTACAGGGACCAAAAATATATATAAAAAAACCTCTTTATGAGGCACTTCCAGTGCTGAGTCACTCATATATAAAAAATACTATTTTCTATGTAAAAAAAATATAAGCATTATTTAAATTTTGTAACAAATTATGGATTTTTATAAATTTTTCAATACACCAACCAATAGCAAAATACTAAAACACAAATAGACATGAGAAGTAAGAAGTTTAAATGTGTAATAGAAGTGAAAATCATAGATGGACTCACTTTTCCTTATTTTATTTCAAATAAATAAAAAAAAATTCTAAGTCTCAAACATTACAATTCATGTAATTGTTCTACTTTCCTTTTATTAATTAGGTTCTGACATTAGTGCTTTCAGTTTCATACAAATGTAACAAAGTGTTTCCTAAAAAAGATACAATGCAGTGAGTATGCCCCATGTAACAAAGTTGAACAGTACATTGCATTGTAATGCCTCCATAATACAACACACATCAATACAAATTTTAATCTCTCAAATATAGAAGTTTCAGCTTGTGTGTATATGTTTGTAAAAAAGGTACATGCAATATCAAATATAATATTATATAATATAACTAAATAAAAAATAATTATAATTTTATTTAATATATTAATAAATCAGTTTTTATTCAGAGATTCATCTATAGTAGTGTCTCATAAAGAGAATGATTTTTTCTCTTTGTATTTCCTCAAGTTTTCTTTTATTCATTCAAATGAGCACCCTCTGCAGATATTAATGGTGTATTTATTTTCCCAAATTAAAAATTGTTTTGAATATAATTTTGCAGAAATAATTATCCAGTATAGCAGTGATTATCAACCTTTTCAACTCGAGGCACACTACACAAGATTTTAAAATTGCCAAGGCACACCATCCGGTGATGCGGTGTGCATGACAAATGAAAACATTGGCTCCCACATAAAAGTATACACAGATAATATCGTCCACAGGAATAAAACACACTACTTTGGCATCCACAGGAATAACAGGATGGTTCCAGCACTTTCTATGATCTATCCTATAAATTTGTTTGATAGTGTTCTCGATGTATTCAGAGATATGTAAAAAAACAGAATGGCAATATCGTATATAATACCATAAAAAAAAAAGTTTTATTTTTTAAGAAAAATAAACGCACTTGCCATTTACCGGTGGGTGATAGGCGTTGGACACAATGTTTTCCCCCATCTATGGAGTGACCCAAAGGTATCCAGGTCTACACTGCATTTTGAAACTACCACAGGACCACTGTGAAAATTGTGTCCAATGCCTATCACCCTTCTTAAAAAATAAATCTTTTTTTTTTTAATGGTATTATACGATATTGCCATTCTGTTATTTTTTTACATATCTCTGAATACTTTGAGAACAATATCAAACAAATTTATAGGATAGATCATAGAAAGTGCTGGAACCACCCTGTATTTCCATAACTGTCTTTTGGGGGCCATTGTTCAAAGGCTTCTACCGTTCCAAACTGCACATCTGGATCTACCATTGGATCTAACAGGGAAATTGGCACCAGTCTCACGCATCCCTAGTCCACAGGATTAAAACACACTACTTTGGCGTCCACAGGAATAAAACACACTACAGTATAAGTGCCCTGACCTGACTACTGCGGCACACTTGAAATCCGCTCGCGGCACACTAGTGTGCCACGGCACAGTGGTTGAAAAATGCTGCAGTATAGGTATTAGTTTTATCTGATTAAAGCTAAAGATCAGTTAACTAGGCTACATCCTATCACATGTCCTAAATTGTGAAGGAAGAAAAATCAAAATTCAAATATATTTTATCATAAATATGAAAAAAAAGTATGCATATTTGCTAATTATCGGGTTTCAGACCTGATAATTAGAATTTATTATCACTGCTATTTGCGGCAATAAGAAATGTACATTTGCCCTAATGTACTAAAAATTAAATGCCAGGGACAGGGGCTTCGAAACAAGTGAAATTATATCAAAAGCAATAATTTCCCTTCAATATTGGGAACCAGAGTCGTTCTGTGTATGTGAGGTCTACTGACCATTCATGTGCAGTGACCACTGCCAGGGAGTACCTTCTCCCGCTAATTTTTGTTAAATAGTAGCCCATAGACTACTATAGGGTAACACCATCTGGAAATGGCGTTATACTACCGGGGCCAAACTACCGGGGCCAAACTCCGGAATGCTTTGCATTCCAGAGCTTGGTAAATCTGATAGCTTTGTAGCTCCCATAGAAATGGCTGCTGTCAGAAATGGAGGGCACCACCGCAAATATCTCTGATATACTTTCGGGGGATCCTTAATAATAATTGATAAATAGGCCCTTATAAGAAATAAACTATTTATGTCCTAAAAAGGAAATATTCCAATATCAACATTTTCTTGTATTATATAAAATTTTACTGAGTATCTCCATATGTATTTGTAAAGTACATGTGGTAGCGGCAATACCAAGTAATACAGATTTTTGTTTAGCTGAAAAAGAAAACATGCAAGAATTACATTTGAGATGTTCCATCTGTGGGCTTTTAATTTTGTCATAAAAACACAGAAGCCTGGCATGAGCCTCTTTTCAACTGGCTAAATGTATCATCTTGTATGAAGGCTGTTGAAGTATGTATGGCATTTAAAATGGAAAAGAGAGAGTGAAAAAAATCTTCATTTATGGAACTGGTTCACTAGTAATATTTGCCCACTTCTTTGACCATCTGTTTATATTGACAACCAGCAACCTATGTTGTGCCAAACTGCCCTTGGAAACGAAAAACAATCCAAATGTGGGCAAGAGTATAGTATGTGCAGAAAGACTGTTGTTTTCTCTTAACCACATCATAGCTGAAAAATGACAAGATGTGAAAAGTTTAGAAGATGTTATCTGTCTAGAAAGGTCTGCAGCACATGTTCCTCTCTAGGCTTATCAATATGCAATAAAAAAATCTGTCTTCATAAACTGTGTATGGGTGGCAGTCAACCTGCACATGTGTCAGTGGGGGAATTGGTATGAAATACCGTCGGCCGCATGGCCAGCGGTTCGATTCCCGTCAGCGGCAGCCCGACAGAAGCAGAGTGCGACGCAGCAGAAGCCCGACAGCGCTGGAAATCCCAATCGTGGATAGGTAAGTATCCACTAACCTAACCCCCCTAACCCTAACCCTCCTTAGGGGTGCCTAACCCTAACTTCCCCCCCAAGTGCCTAACCCTAATCCCCCCTCTAAGTGCCTAACCACCTCCTTCCCCGCTGCCTAAACCTAAGTCCCCCGGGGGGGGTGCCTAACCCTTAGTCCCCCCTGGGGGTGCCTAACCCTAACCCTCCCTCCCCCTAGCCTAACCCTAACCCTCCCGGGGGGGTGCCTGACCCTAAGTCCCCCCCGGGAGCCCTAAACCCAACCATCCCCCCCGCGGCTGTCCGCTCGCGGCGCCCGGCATCACTACGATCGTGATGCCGGGCGCCGGCTTCCCGGCGTCGGGGAAATGCGGGTGTCTACTTGTAGACACCCGGCATTTCACCCTTGCCGGGATAAGACAGTCGGGAAGCCGGCTGCCGGTATTTAGGCAGTCGGCTTCCCGATTGCCTCCCTCAGTGGTTACTAATGGGGAGGGATCTGCAGGATTTCTCTCCAACAAAAAAGGTGAGTAGTGGAGAGCTCTGCCTTCCATCAAATGTGTTTGACAGGTGGACACGCCCCCTGGCCCTCCCCTGATGTGCCCCCCATAATGGTGTTTAATATCAAATTGATATCTACTAAGGTGAAAGAGTAGGCCATCACTTTGCATTTTGGATATTGGTAAATCAGATTGTTACTGCCGGGTGGGAGGCAGTCCTGGGAACATTTGTCAGGGAGGCTATGAGACTGGAGATATTACAGTATGAGAGCTCACAAATGATTCTTTTCATTACTGAGAATATTAAAAATATATAAACGTGCAGAGACAGCCCCAGAAATGTGAGCTTACTACCTTTTGCTAATGCAAGCATCCATCCATCTATATGAGCATCTGTGTGGTTTCATGTGTCTAAAGACATCATCATTAGTATCAGCCAGTGGCGTAAGTTCATCCCAGGTGCCCGGAGGCAAGTTATCATCTAGTGCTCCCCTATCCCCCATATTTACAGCCCTAAGTGGGGTGAATATATTGTGGGTGATGGAGGAGGTGCCCCTTCAATTCTGGCGCCCGGCGGCAGGCGCCTCCATTGTCTCCCATACTTCTGCCCCTGGTATCAGCACTTGTACCCACCCCATGCCCGTCTAAGACAGGTGTCCCATCTTTATCCGCACACCTCAATAAAGCAGTCCCTACATGCCCATAACATTCACATAGGATCCATATGCTTGTTTTTTTATGGTGCATCCACAATCTCAGAATCGCTCCTGCGAGTTCTCACTCACTCTGTTGGTCAGCCCCTGAGTTCTCACTCCACATAGGAAGTGTGTGTGTGTCGATGTGTGCATGTATAAGATACGGCGTGTGTGTATGTATGAGGGAGGGAGTGTGTGTGTCAGTGTGAGCATGTCTGAGCTACAGAGAGTGTGTATGTTTGAGGTAGGCAGTGTATGTGTCAATGTGTATGTATGAGAGAGGGTGTGTGTGTGTCAGTGAATGAATGAATGAATGAGAGAGTGAGTGTGTATGTATATTTGAGAGGTGCTGGATGCCATGGTAACCACAATTGGAGACCATCTCACCTGTCTTTTCACCAGATTATCACAATCCTTTGGCATTTTCTTGGTACTGTTGGAAGAAAGATAATTAGTAGGGCATGGTTGGAGAAGGTGCGCCAACCTGCATCTTTGCCTGGGTAATAAAAAGCCAAACTTCATCCCTTGTATGATTTCAATTCTGTAGCTCTGGATAACTTAGTCCCTCACCAAATATGTCTTCCCCACTCTCCCCATGTAATATGTGCTTCTTGCCGTTCTTTCATGGGTGACCCAAGGGGGGACTAAGTTATAACCCCCTCCGCACACACACACATAAAGGTCCCTACATGTTGAAATGTCAGGTGGAGGATAGTTCTGACCTTTATATTAGCTTCTATATTTTATGCTGCACCATGTATGATCGTACTCTGTGAAGAGTGCCAATGGATCCCACTTTTAAAGCTACATCTTTTTAGTGTCTAGGAGCAAAACACTTGCATCCAGCTCCATCTTGCTAGGAATAAATGCTACCATCCAGCAGCAATGCATCATCAGAGGACACATAGTTACTGTGGGTGCATGCCTAGCAGTTAACAAGCAATAAAACATTCTCCCAACCTGTTCTGCTTTCTCTTAGCTATTTCTGCAGCTTTCACTATCTGGTGTTGCTACTAATGTTTTAAATTTAGTTACAGACTGTCTAGACTACTACATGGAATGTTGTGGCCCTGTTTGGAACTTAGATATTGTATTGCTATTAGCCTCCTGGAAAGCTGAGCAATGAGTGAAAACTATAGACCAACTACCCCCAATCTTCACTTACCTCCTCTCTGCTTCTTCTTGCCTGCTATTCCTCTAGCTGTCTCCCCTTGGCTCCTCTCCACTGACAGTGTTTACATTATTAGAATATTAGTGCACATCAGTGATTCTGCAGGGAGCCTGATGCCATTCTTCATTATTGCTGCTCCATACCTGGGAGCTAGACAGGTATTCCCCTGTGGCAAGCAGCACAATTAAACCTGTGTGGATGGGGCAAATGGCAGTACTGGACATGGTGCATCTCTCTCTCTGCTTTGCATCCTGGGGAGCTGCATCTGCTGCACCACCCTCATTATGGCCCTGCCTACTGTCGATGTCTCTTGTACTCTGGGCCTGATTCAGACCCGGTTGCAAGCACTGTGCGCTCGCAACCGGGTCGATGGTGGGCCAGTGCGCATGTGCACAACGGAGCCGGATTCGTCGTGCACATGCGCGAGACCTGGATAGCGACGGGCAATCCATCGCTCCGGGTCCCATACCAAAGGGGGCGTGCTGTCGATGTTGAGTGACAGCACGCCCCCTTTGGTGGGCGGGTCGGGGGAGTGGCTGCCCAGACAGAGGCGTTCCTATGTGAACGCCTCCGTTCGGGGGCGGCCCCATTGACATCACGAGTGATGTCAGTGGGAGAGATTTTGGCTCTGTTAGAGCCGAAATCTCTCTGGGGCTTGCGGCAACGAGACCCTACCACAAGGGTCTCGTCGCAAGCCCGATGGTCGTGATGGTCTTGACCATTGCGACCATCATCATGGCCGCTCGCTATAGCTGTGGGTGGTCACCCACAGCTATGCGAGCGGCTAGGAGGCCGTTCTATAAAAAAGAGACCGGCCCTGATTCAGAGCGAGCGCTTTGTCCGAGTGACCGGCTCTGAATGAGGCCCTCTGTGCACTGTGACTATTATAGATGTGAAGCATGAGCTTTGCGGTGCAGTACATCACTCTGACCCCACGTTTAATGGACATTGCTATTTGCTGGGGTGCATTGATGAGGCAGCATGGAATGGGATTATTAGAATTTGAACTGTAGGCAGATTTTTTATTTTGGCAGACTTCTACCTGATTTTGCAGCTTTGACTACCTGCTACAGCTGGTGCTGTCTTAAGCTCTGATGCTGATTGATTGGATCCTGGAATGTTTGGGTCCTGTTTGGAAAAGGTAAAAATGTATTCACCTCCTAGAAAGCCCAGCAACAAGTGAACACTATAGGCCTCAACACCCCACCCCCTTAACCAGCCCTGACATTAAATGAATAGCAACCATATTTACTAGTGGGAGAACCAAATAGCAGCAGGTAGGAAGACTATTAGATGAGCAAAACAATCAGGGAGGATAAGGTGAACATCTCCCTGCCATGACAAGCTACCAGTTAGCTAAGCAAGTCAGGGCAGGGGCTGATCTCTTCTGCCACTTTAGGACAATTCATAACAGTAAAGACATCCAAGATGGCTGTTCCTAGCCCAATTTTCTGGGTTGGCCAGCTCAGGCCAACAGCCTTTCCCTATGTCAATACAATTCTGGATACAGGGTGTGTACAAAAGTCAGAAGACTGACACATCCCAGGCTGCCTTGACTCATGGACTGTTGTACACTGCACCCATGGTGGTTAGAACCACTTTCTGCAGATCTTGTATATGAATTGTAAAAAAATATGTAATACCATTTATTGTATTGGATTTCTTTTAAAACAATGTATGATATTAAGAGTATTACCTCTGTTAACAATGCTCTCCTTTGTATCTATGAGTTGAACAGTGCATTCATGTAGACATGCATTGTAATCCTGTTGTTGAAATTAAATGCAAATTATATAATATATTCTCTATGCTAAATGCTGCTGATCATAAAACTTTGATTTTCATTCTAATGCAAATTTTGTCAGTAGTACATTCAGTGGAAAGGGAGAGTTATGAGTACCTAGAAATCCCAACTGACCAACCACAATATACACAGCACATATATATATATATATATATATATACATATATATATATATATATATATACACAGACACACACAGTATGCGTATAGACAGCCATGGCCAAACATTTTGAGAATGACACAAGTATTAGTTTTCACAAAATTTGCTGCTTCAGTGTTTTTATACCTTTCTGTCAAATGTTACTATGGTATACTGAAGTATAATTACAAGCATTTCATAAGTGTCAAAGGCTTTTATTGACAATTACATTAAGTTTATGCAAAAAGTCAAAATTTGCAGTATTGACCCTTCTTTTTGAAGACCTCTGCAGTTCGCCCTGGGATGCTGTCAATCAACTTCTGGGCCACATACTGACTGATGGCCGCCCATTCTTGCCTAATCAATGCTTGGAGTTTGTCAGAATTTGTGGGTTTTTGTTTGTCCACCCGCCTCTTGAGGACTGACCACAAGTTCTCAATGGGATTTAGGTCTGGGGAGTTTCCCTGCCATGGACCCAAAATGTTGATGTTTTGTTCCCTGAGCCACTTAGTTATCAGTTTTGCCTTATGGCAAGGTGCTCCATCATGCTGGAAAAGGCATTGTTCATCACCAAACTGTTCTTGGATGGTTGGGAGAAATTGCTCTTGGAGGATGTTTTGGTACCATTCTTTATTCATGGCTGTGTTCTTAGGCAAAATGGTAAATTAACCCACTCCCTTGGCTGAGAAGCAACCCCACACATGAATGGTCTCAGGATGTTTTACTGTTGGCATGACACAGGACTGATGTAGCACTCACCTTTCCTTCTGCGGACAAGCGTTTTTCGAGAAAATAACTTTACCCCAGTCCTCAGCAGTCCAATCCTGATACCTTTTGCAGAATGTCAGTCTGTCCCTTGTGTTTTTCCTGGAGAGAAGTGGCTTCTTTGCTACCCTTCTTGACACCAGACCATCCTCCAAAAGTCTTCACCTCACTGTGCATGAAGATGCACTCACACCTGCCTGCTGCCATTCCTGAGCAAGCTCTGCACTGGTGGTGCCCCAATCCGGCAGCTGAATCAACTTTAGGAGACAGTTCTGATGCTTGCTGGATGTTCTTGGGCACCCTAAAGCCTTCTTCACAACTATTGAAGCTCTCTCCTTGATGTTCTTGATGATCCGATAAATGGTAGATTTAGGTGCAATCTTACTAGCAGCAATATCCTTGCCTGTGAAGCCTTTTTTGTGCAAAGCAAAGATAACTGCACGTGTTTCCTTGCATATAACTATGGTTAACAGAGGAAGGACAATGATTTCAAGCTCCATCCTCATTTTAAAGCTTCCAGTCTGTTATTCTAACTCAATCAGCATGACCGAGTGATTTCCAGCTTTGTTCTCGTTAACAGTCTCACCTGTGTTAATGAGAGAATCACTGACGTGATGTCAGCTGATCCTTTTGTGGCAGGGCTGAAATGCAGAGGAAATTTTGTTATTGGGATTAAGGGCCTGGTTCAGCAAAGAATGCATGGATGCAGACGCACGCAATCGGTCGATGGTTTTGCTCTGAGCATGCGTACATATCGCAGTGCGTGTGCGCGACTCAGCTAGTGAGATGGAGTATGTGTATGCAGGGAGTCCGCAGCCCAGGGACAAGTGATTGACAGGAAGTGCCGTTTGTGGGTGGTGGCGGGGGAGTGGTCAGGCAAACGCAGGAGTGCTTGTGCGTTTGGACGGCGTTCCAGGGGCATGCAAAATTAAGCCCTTGCGGAAGTGGACGCAGCCTGAGGTCTAGTAGAACACAGAAAGTCTAACTATGTCTGTGGGAGGGTCAGGTCTACCACTATTGTGCGTATGGTTCCAATGGTTCTCAATGCTACCGATGTTTTCGCTGTCTTGCCAGGTATAGAGGACGCAAGTAAAGGGAAGTGGGTGGTATTATGTAGTGCTGGGCGTTTGCTTATTCTGCCACGATTGCCGTACATATGCATTTATTTGCATATTCTTGCAGCAGCCGGGTGCGTGCGTCTGCATCCATGCGTGCCTTGCTGAATCAGGCCCTAAGTTCATTGTCATGGCAAAAAGGGACTTTGCAATTGATTGCAATTCATCTGATCACTCTTCATGACATTCTGAAGTATATGCAAATTGCCATCATAAAAACTGAAACAGCAGACTTTGTGAAAACCATAACTTGTGTCATTCTCAAAACTTTTGGCCATGGCTGTATATATATTTTTAATATACATGAATGCTTCAGTAACTGATTAAGATGAAATTTGCTAGTGACTAGAACATGTAGAGACATTTGTATAGAATGATTTAACAATGTGTATACATGAGATATGATTTGTTGTCCTGGCACCTTGAATGGCATTACAGTGTAGTCTGAGAGAAGAATTAGAGGAAAGAGTGAGAGAATGAGACCCTTCCCCCCTAAATATGATCACACATACAGACGAGAGCAGGAGGGCCAGAAGGTGGGGTGGTGCCTCAGGATAATGGCAGCAGAAGGCAAAGGAAGCAGACAGCTGGCACGCTCTGCCCCAATATGCTTCCATGAAAGAGGCGAGGAAATTTCAGGAGATGTAATGCTCGAATGGCCAGCTCTCCAGCAAAGAGAATGATTACAAATAAAACGAGCTAACATCTTGCATATCACATGCACCTAACACTGTCCCTATGTCTTTTTCCTCCTATACGGTGTCAATTCTAATGCAAAGACAACAAAATGACTGACCTCAGGCATGGCAATGCCATTGCACTGCATGAATATATATGTCATGGTATTTCACAGCACAAAGTCAGCGTGCAAGACAATCAAATTCTGGTTTTATTGTTTTTTTTTACATTTTGAATTAGATTGCTTTTTTCTGTCTTTCACATCTAATTCTTGCCTACAAAACATATGCATATCTAAAATTCAAATTGATTACTGATTACCTAATGCTCGCCTTCGTACCACTAATGAAAAAATGTACATTAATGGTGGAAAGTTATTTAGTGCTGCACAGAGTTAATTGCTGCAAATCACTGCTTACATCCATCTGGTTTTATGGTAGACAACAAACCTCTTCATCACATTTGCTCATTAGACATATTGTAAATCACAGAACTGCTCTGGCATCTCACATATTGTGCTTCCATTAGTTAAACTACATTTCTGCACAGCTAGTAACAACACGGTAGTACTGTAAGCAATACTACCTTAGTTTTAATGTGACCCATTCACTCAACTAGACTGAACACTTCTACCCTTGGATTTACAGTAATTGTAAATTTTTTTCCACTTTATTGTACATATTTTGATCAGTAATAATTAGGGGTGTGCTCTGGCCACTTTTCATGTTTTATGTTTTGATTTTGGATCTGGATCTTTCTTCCCGCTTTGGATCTGGATTGGTTTTGCCAAAAACACCTTCTAGGTTTGTTTTTTTTGTTCCTACACTATTATCAATCTCAATAACATTAATTTCCACTAATTTCCAGTCTATTCTGAACACCTCACACCTCACAATATTGTTTTTAGGCCAAAAGGTTATACAGAGGTAGCTAGATGACTATGCTAAGCAACACAAGTGGGCGGCACAAACACGTGGTCCACCTAGGCGTGGCACTGCAGGATGGCAGTTTGAAAAACTAGGCACCAAAGAGTACATACTGCAAAGAAAAAAATAGGTGCAAGATGAAATTGTCCTTGGGCCCTCCCACCCACCCTTATGTTTTATAAACAGGACATGCACACTTTAACAAACCAATCATTTCAGCGCCAGGGTTTGCCACATGACTGTGGCTGAAATGATTGGTTCATTTGGGCCCCCACAAAACAAGCTGGCAATTAATCTGTCCCTGCACAAACTGGCTCTACAGAGGCAAGATGTCATCCTCATCCTCTTCCACTGATTCCTCACCCTCTTCTGTGTTGTGTACATCCTCATCCTCACAGAGCATTAATTTGTCCCCGCTGGAATCCACCACCACAGGTCCCTCTGTGCTTTCTGGAGGCTGGTCTTCCCGGAAGAATTGATACTTAATTTTGATGAACATCATCTTCTCTACATTTATGGAAGCAACCTCCTACGCCTTTCACTGATAAGGTTCCCGGCTGCACTAAAATCTCTTTCGGAGTACACACTGGAGGGGGGGCAACTTAGGTAAAATAGAGCCAGTTTGTACAGGTGTCTCCAAATTGCCTCTTTTTCCTGCCAGTACAGGTACAGATTGTCTGACATTCCTACTTGGATGCTGTCACCGATGTAATCCTCCACCATTCTTTCAATGGTGACAGCATTATATGCAGTGACAGTAGACATGTTACAAATTGTTGGCAGGTCCTTCAGTCTGGACCAGATGTCCAAACTTGGTCCTGCCTGCCCTGCATCACTGCCAGTGTGTTGGTTATGATATTTAAGTTGTTTCCTGGCAGCCCCAGTTGCGGGAGCTGTTGCCATGTCACGTTCTGCTTCAGCTGACAGTGTTTTCACCAACACGTCTTTGCACCTCTGCAGGCTTGTGTTCGCTGGAAAGAGATACACCATGTAGGCTTTAAACCTAGGATCGAGCACAGTGGCCAAAATGTAGTGGTCTGATATCAACAGATTGACCACCCTGGAATCCTGGCAAAGCGAATGAAGGGCTTCATCCACAAGTCCCACATACCGAGCGGAATCATTCCATCTTAGCTTCTCCTTTACTTTCTCCAGTTGGTTCTGCAAAAGCCTGATGAGGGGAATGACCTGACTCAAGCTGGCAGTGTCTGAAATGACTTCACGTGTGGCAAGTTTGAAGGGCTGGAGAACCTTGCACAATATGGAGATAATTCTCCACTGCACGTGAGTCAGGTGCATACCCCCTCCTTTGCTTATGTCATAGGTGGATGTATAGGCTTGAATGGCCTTTTGCTGCTCCTCCATCCTCTGAAGCATATAGAGAGTTGAGTTCAACCGCGTTACATCTTCTTGCTTCAGGTGATGGCAGGGCAGGTTCAAGAGTTTTTGCTGGTGCTCCAGTCTTCAGCACGCAGTGGCTGAATGTTGAAAGTGGTCTGAAAGCGTCTCCTGCACAGCCCTGTCGTTTTTCAAAAAATTCTGCACCACCAAATTTATTGTGTGAGCAAAACATGGGACGTGCTGGAATTTGCCAAAATGTAATGCCCGCACATTATTGGTGGCGTTGTCAGATATCACAAATCCCCAGGAGAATCTAAGTGGTGTAAGCCATTGGGCGATGATTTCCCTCAGTTTCTCTAAGAGGTTGTCGGCGGTGTGCCTCTTACTGAAACCGGTGATACACAGTGTAGCCTGCCTTGGAATAAGCTGGCGTTTCTGAGATGCTGCTACTGGTGACGCTGCTGTTGTTGCTGTGTAAGGTGATACATCCACCCAGTGTGCTGTCACAGTCATAAAGTCCTTAGTCTGTCCTGTTCCACTTGTCCACAAGTGGTTAAGTGACATTGGGTACAACCGCATTCTTTAGGACACTGAGGACACGTATTCTGACATCTCTGTAAATTCTCGGTATCGCCTGCCTAGTGAAGTGGAATCTAGATGGGATTTGGTACTGGGGACACACTACCTCCATCAATTGTTTAAATCCCACTGCACTAATGGCGTATATCGGTTGCACGTCTAACACCAACATAGCTGTCAAGGCCTCAGTTATCCACTTTGCAACAGGATGACTGCTGTCGTACTTCATCCTCCTCGCAAAGGACTGTTGGACTGTCAATTGCTTAGTAAAAGAAGTAGTGGTGTTCTAACTTCCTCTCTGGGATGATGAATGACTCCCAGCAGCAAAAGTAGCAGCGGCAGCAGTAGGCGTAGCAATGCAGGATCCTCCGGAGGAATCCCGGATAGGAGAGGAGTCAGTCATGCCAGTGACATGACCTGCAGGACTACTTCTGATCCTGATTGAGGAGGAAATTGATGAGGAGGGAGTTGCTGGTGTGGTTTGCAGGCACTTGGATACAACAGGACAAAGGGATTTAGGTGTCCCTGGACTGCTTATGGTCTTAGCCACAGTTTCTGAACTTGACAGTGTGTTTTTATGAACACGCTGCAGGTGACGTATAAGGGAGGATATTCCTAGGTGGTTAACGTCCTTACCCCTACTTATTACACCTTTACATAAGCTACATATGGCAAGACAGCTGTTGTCCGGCTTTGGATACAAACAAATCCAGACCGAAGTGGTGAATTTTTTGGTCTTCTGCCCAGGCATGATGATGAGCTTTTTCATCCCACGGACAACAACTGTCTCCCCCGGTGCCTGATTTAAACATACCACATCACCATCAGAATCCTCCTTGTCATCTTCCTCCTTAGCGCCAGCTACACCAAAATCCTCATCCATTTGTACTTCAACAGTGACATCTTCAATTTGAATATCAGCAAGTGGACTGTGGGTGCTCTTTCCAGCACTTCCAGAGGGCGTGCAAATGGTGGAAGAAGCCACCTCTTCGTGTCCAGTGTTGGGAAGGTCATGCATCATAACCGCCGACACACTTCGATTCTCCTTGGGGATTTGTGATATCGTCTTAGAACGCACAGTTCTTTGCTGTGCTTTTGCCAGCTTAACTCTTTTCATTTTTGTTGTGGGAGGAGGAGGGCTTCCATCGTCATGTGAAGCCGAACCACTAGTCATGAACTTAGGCCAGGGCCTTAGCCGTTCCTTGCCACTCCTTGTCGTAAATGGCATATTGGCAAGTTTATGTTTCTCCTCAGACGATTTAAATTTATTTTTTTGGGTCATTTTACTGAACTTTGGCTTTTTGGATTTTACATGCCCTCTACTATGACATTGGACATCAGCCTTGGCAGACGATGTTGATGGCATTTCATCATCTACAGTATGTCATGACTAGTGCCAGTAGCTTCAGAACTAGGAGGAAGTGGTTCTTGATCTTTCCCTGTTTTATCCTCCAAATTTTTGTCCTCCATTATTTTTATGGAGTGCATTATTTTTATGGAGTGGATAACCCCTGTAAAAATTATTTGGATGAATAAAATCACCCCTTTTTATTTTGAGTGAATATACACAGGGCACAGGTCAGCGTACCCCTACACCACACAGGGCAGCCTCTCTAAAAATTATTTGGAAAAATGAAATCACTCCTTTTTATTTGGAGACTGGAGTGAATACACAGCACTCCACACAGGGCAGCCCCTGTAAAAATTATTTGGATGAATTAAATAACCCCTTTTTATTTGGAGTAAATATACACAGGGCACAGGGCAGCGTTCCCCTACACCACACAGGGCAACCCCTGTAAAAATTATTTGGATGAATTAAATGACCCCTGTAAAAATTATTTGGATGAATTAAATCACCCCTTTTTATTTTGATTGAAAAAAGATAAAGTGGACAGAGATAAAGTACCAACCAATCAGCTTCTATCTGTCCTTTTTTACAGGCCGTGAGTGGTATTCATGAAAACTTGGAGAACTTCTGAAATAATAATAATATTGCTTATAAACAGCACTTTATGGTGCTGTTACTTTAACTATATTGTACAGTAATACACATTTGCATCAGAAACAACACCTGCTTCATATAAAGGGAGTGCATAATGTTATAGTACAGTATATGTGTTAAAATTCATTACTCCCTTTATATGCAGAAGGTGATGTTCTATCGCAAATGTGTATTACTGTAACTGATAGTTAAAGTAACAGCACCATAAAGTTATCTTGTTGTAATTAATAAGATTTATCTTTTGAAAATTCCTGGGGCTGCTGTGACAGATATATGTCATGTACATGACAGATTTTTGCAAACGACGAACGACGAATGATATTGTATGACATCATTCTGGGAGTGGATTTTTTCTTTATGTTTCTATTCATTTTCATAAAAAAAATCGTTCGTCGTTCACCGCGACAGATATTTCAAATATCTGTCAGCGATAAACGATAATGGACCAACATGTTGGAGAGACAAAAGACCCAATTTGTCGCCCGCGGGAGTGCGCATTTTTATCGTTCAGAGCCTATCCATTAGCAGATAAATTGAACCACTGAACGATAAATCGTTCATCGTTCAAATTTATCTGCTAATGGATAGGCCCCTTTAGTCTTTGACTTTTCTTTTGTTGTGCTGTGAATAAACAGCAAACAAGCATTAATAAAAGTAAAAGCTCTTTGCAAAATTCATGTTTGGCTTTGACTAAACTGAAATGTGATTATTGTGTAAAGAAGGCATCTGTGTGGCCACACAACAGCATAACTTACATACTGTAGGTGCAGGTTGTTATGGGCCCACCATCATGGAAACATAAAGTAGGATCCATTACTGATTATTGATAGGAGGACATACTGTAAATTCACTTTTTTGCTTGTGTGTGCAAAGGATTACTTTAGCACATGTATGTGTTACACGTGTATGCAATCGCAAACAATTACAAATTAATAATAGATACTGTACTGTAACATAATTTGTGCTTCTAGACAATCAAGGGGCATCAAAGTATTGTACATTGATTCCCCCGACTACTACTGCTGAAATTATCCCACGAACTGGCTCCTCATATTCTAAGTAGTCCATTTGTAGTTGGGACCCACCACCTGTCTGTCTTTCAGCCTTTCCCTCTTTGCGTCTTTGCTTTGACTTTACGTTTGATGTCAGAAAAGTGTTTTTTTCCAGTGAAACACTTTTAGTGGCTTTCTGCATTAACTGCCTGCACTGCTGTCAGCCAGACTTGTCTCCCATACAGCACATCATAATTCTTGACAGCATTACTAGGGCCAAATTTCCATCAAAGCTGAACCTGATATTATGAACTTTGTGGACTGGTTTTCGTCCTCCTCAGACTCCAAATCCACTCTTGCACTTCCTTGAGTGCATGTATTAGAGTTTTTGCAGTGTCTTGCGTAAGATATGGTTGAATTTTGGCTATGTTTTTTAGATGTATGTAACAGGATTTAGAGACAGATTGAATGTGGGGAAGAAAAGACAGTTCAGAGTCAAGGATGACACCTAGGCAGCGAGCTTGTGGGGTTGATTGTAGAGTTGTCAACAGTAATAGAGATATCAGGTTGGTAACTACTATTGGCCGGTGGAAATATAATTAATTCTGTTTTGGATATATTAAGTTTGAGGTGGCGAGATGACATCCAAGATGAAATGGCAGAGAGACATTCAGTGACACGGACTAGCACAGATGGTGACAAATCTTGGGAGGATAGGTAAATTTGAGTATCGTTTGCGTACAGATGATACTGAAAACCGAAAGAGCTGATTAGTTTGCCAAAAGAGGTTGTATATATTAAGTAGGGGTGTGCACCGGACACTTTTCGTGTTTTGTGTTTTGGTTTTGGATCTGGATCTTTCTTCGTGTTTTGGATCTGGATTGGTTTTGCCAAAACCACCCTTCCGTGTTTTGGGTTCTGGGTTTTGTGTTTTGGATCTGGATTTTTTCTTAAAAAATAAAAAAAAAACGCTAAAATCACATAAATGGGCCTTTTTTTGTTCCTACGCTATTAATAACCCCAATAACATTAATTTCCACTCATTTCCACTCTATTCTGAACACCTCACACCTCACAATATTGTTTTTAGGCCAAAAGGTTGTACCGAGGAAGCTGGATGACTATGCTAAGCGACACAAGGGGGCGGCACAAACACGTGGCCCATCTAGGAGTGGCACTGCAGTGGCAGACAGGAAGCCAATCAGCGTTATGGTGCCCATTTGCATGTAGCACGAACCCGGGAGATCCGTGCTACATGCATCTGTGTGATTGGCACAGAGCAATGACAGGTCCGTGAGACCCGTCTGTGCTGCTGTGGTAAAAAAAAAAAAAAAAACCTGTGTAAAAAAAGAAAAAAATGGCGTGCACCCCCCCAAAAAAGAGCAACCAGCCCCGGGCATTAGTAACCCAGTGCTGGGTGTGCTTAAATACAGGGGACAAACGACGTAGGGGTCCCCTGTACTTAAGCACAACCAGCACCGGGCTAGTCAGAACCAGCGCTGGTTGCCAAAATACGGGGGACAAACGACGTAGGGGTCCCCTGTATTCTGCGCAACCAGCTCTGGGCTCTGATCCGGTCCTGGTTCTGGAAATATAGGGGACAAAAAATGAGTAGGGTTCCCCTGTATGTTCCAGAACCAGCACTGGACTTTTTCTAGCGGGGGGCTGATGCCACAGCCAGGGGAGCCCTTTCACCGGGCCCCCCAGCCGCAGCATCAACCCTGACCGCTAGTCAGCCCAGGCCGGGGATCCCTGGAGAGCTGGGGACCCCCCCAATAAAGGGGTCACCCTCTCCAGGGCACCCCAGGCCCAGGCTGATAGCCCGGGGCTATCCCCGCCACCCCTGGTGGCGGTGGGTGGCGGGTTGATTGTGTGGTGTGGTGTAAATAAAGAATATCAAACATTGTCTTTACAAGTAGAACTGCAAGTCCCAGCTAGCCTGCCCCGCATGCTGGTACTTGGAGAACCACAAGTACCAGCATGCAGGGCATTAAGGGCCCACTAGTACCTGTAGTTCACCTGTAAAAAAAATGTTTAAAAAAACACAGGACACACACACCGTGACAGTATAAGTTTATTAAACATACATACACACACACACATGTACACATACTCACCTATGTAACCTGTAGCATCGGTCCACTTGTCCGGTAAAGTATCCCTAGGGGACCTGTGAAAAAAAACATACTCACCATCTCCTATGCGAGGTTCTGTCCTCTTCGTTCCAAAGTAGGCATCCCCGGACTTGGCAAAAAAAAAAACGAAAACGCGATCCACGAACTTAGTACCGTTCTATAGAACGGTACTTCCCGAATGAGAGCTTAGCGGCGGGGTATCACCATGGAAACCCCGCTGCTAAGCGTTCATTGGCTGAGAGAGGTCATCTCCCGTCTCTCAGCCAATGAACGGCTCCCTCCATTGTAGTCAATGGTGGGAACCGCAGGGTAAACTTTAATAACCTTGCGGCTCCCAGCATTGACTACAATGGAGGGAGCCGTTCATTGGCTGAGAGAGACGGGAGATGGCCTCTCTCAGCCAATGAACGCTTAGCAGCGGGGTTTCCATGGTGATACCCCGCCGCTAAGCTCTCATTCGGGAAGTACCGTTCTATAGAACGGTACTAAGTTCGTGGATCGCGTTTTCGTTTTTTTTTTTTTGCCAAGTCCGGGGATGCCTACTTTGGAACGAAGAGGACAGAACCTCGCATAGGAGATGGTGAGTATGTTTTTTTTCACAGGTCCCCTAGGGATACTTTACCGGACAAGTGGACCGATGCTACAGGTTACATAGGTGAGTATGTGTACATGTGTGTGTGTGTATGTATGTTTAATAAACTTATACTGTCACGGTGTGTGTGTCCTGTGTTTTTTTTAAACATTTTTTTACAGGTGAACTACAGGTACTAGTGGGCCCTTAATGCCCTGCATGCTGGTACTTGTGGTTCTCCAAGTACCAGCATGCGGGGCAGGCTTGCTGGGACTTGCAGTTCTACTTGTAAAGACAATGTTTGATATTCTTTATTTACACCACACCACACAATCAACCCGCCACCCACCGCCACCAGGGGTGGCGGGGATAGCCCCGGGCTATCAGCCTGGGCCTGGGGTGCCCTGGAGAGGGTGACCCCTTTATTGGGGGGGTCCCCAGCTCTCCAGGGATCCCCGGCCTGGGCTGACTAGCGGTCAGGGCTGATGCTGCGGCTGGGGGGCCCGGTGAAAGGGCTCCCCTGGCTGTGGCATCAGCCCCCCGCTAGAAAAAGTCCAGTGCTGGTTCTGGAACATACAGGGGAACCCTACTCATTTTTTTCCCCTGTATTTCCAGAACCAGGACCGGATCAGAGCCCAGAGCTGGTTGCGCAGAATACGGGGGACCCCTACGTCGTTTGTCCCCCGTATTTTGGCAACCAGCTCTGGTTCTGACTAGCCCGGTGCTGGTTGTGTTTAAGTACAGGGGACCCCTATGTCGTTTGTCCCCTGTATTTAAGCACACCCAGCACTGGGTCACTAATGCCCGGGGCTGGTTGCTCTTTTTTTGGGGGGGGGGCACGCCATTTTTTTCTCTTTTTACACAGGTTTTTTTTTTTTTATTTACCACAGCAGCACAGACGGGTCTCACGGACCCGTTAGTGCTCTGTGTCAATGACACAGATGCAAGTAGCACGGATCTCCTGGTCCGTGCGTGCATCTGTGTCATTGAAATACACAGCAGCACAGACGGGTCTCACTGACCCATCTGTGCTCTGTGTCACTGTCAATCACACAGATGCATGTAGCACGGATCTCACGAGTCCGTGCTACATGCAAATGAGCACCATAATGCTGATTGGCTGAGAGCCGTGACAGACGGCTCTGTCAGCCAATCAGCACTTTGCCCATTAAAGGCAAAGGCATTTTTTTTTAAATGGCCGCTCGAGGCAAAACCTCGAGATCCGACAGCAGATCTCGAGGTTTTGCCTCGGGAGAGGGATCCGGGGCAGACAGGGAGATCCGAGCTTGGGCTCGGATCGCCCCGGATCCCCGAAGTTCGGGTGGGTTCGGTTCTCAGGGAACCGAACCCGCTCATCCCTAATATTAAGAAAAGCAGAGGACCTAATACTGAACCTTGTGGTACTCCAACTGATAGATGTAGTGAAGTGGAGGTAGAATCAGAAAAGCGAACAGTGAAAGAGCGATAAGATAAGTAGGATGAGAACCAAGAAAGGGCTGTGTCTTGAAGACCTAGGGATTGTAGTGTTTGTATGAGAAGAGAGTGGTCAACAGTGTCAAGGGCAGCAGAGAGATCTAGAAGAATTAGAAGTGAATAATGGCCTTTAGCCTTGGCAGTGACCAGATCATTTACTACCTTAGTCAGTGCTGTCTCAGTGGAGTGTTGGGAGCGAAAGCATGACTGAGTGTGTGAGGCGAGTGTAGGCAAGTCTCTTCAGTAGGTTGGAGGGGCAAGGTAATTGGGAGATAGGTTGGTAATTTGAGAGAGAGTTAGGGTCAGAATTTTTTCTTTTAAAACTGGGAGTGATCACTGCATGCTTGAACAGTGATGGAAACATACCAGTAGAGAAAGAGAGATTACAGATTTTAGTTAAGTGTGGAATGAGCATGGGAGACAGAGCTTTACTGATTTGTGAGGGTATAGGATCAAGAGGAGAGGTAGTAGAGTAGGAGGATGAGAAGAGTGTAGCTACTTCATCTTCATTAGTGGGGTCAAATAATGAGAATGTGCCACTGGGTTCAGGTAGGGAATTGAACAAGACCCTGGCTGAGGAAGTGCATACAATTTCATTTCGGATATTATCAATCTTGTTCTTGAAATAGGAAGCAAGGTCTTGTGCACTGATAGTAGCAGGTGGGTTGGGTGACGGAGGAGTAAGAAGTGATTTAAATGTATTAAAAAGTCACTTGGGGTTAGAGGCTTGGGCAGAGATAACAGATTGGAAATATGTCTGGCATTATCCAGTGCATTACGATAAGAGTGGTAGATAGTCTTATATGTGAGGAAGTCACTTGGAGTATGAGACTTTCGTCACTGACGTTCTACTTTACGTAAGAGTTTTTGTAGGTGTCTTGTGAATGGATGGATTTTTTGATGGACATCGCCATGGATGTCTATTGACACTCAAATCCAATGGTTAGTAAATACAGTATTTTTAAACAGCAGTCCATCAGCAGTGTCTATCGAATTGCAATTGATGGCGAAGGTGATCCTTAGTAAATGAACCCCTTTGTATTCCAGTTAAGAAGGTAGGCTGGCTTTACTAGGGGTGGTGCAGGGAAGGCTGGATGGACTGTGACAGGGTAGGGAATAGAGGTTGGCTGGTTTGGAGCAGTGCAGGGAAGACAGGCTGGCTGGACTAGGAGTAGGGTGCAGGGAAGGCGGGAAGCAATCGGGAAGCCGACTGCCTAAATACCGGCAGCCGGCTTCCCGACTGTCTTATCCCGGCATGGGTGAAATGCCGGGCGTCTAGATTTAGACGCCCGCATTTCCCCGATGCCGGGAGACAGGCACCCGGCATCACGATCGTAGTGATGCCGGGCTCTGTGAGCGGACAGCCGCGGGGGGGGAGGGTTAGGTTTAGGGCTCCTGGGGGGGAACTTAGGCTTAGGAACCCCCCTGGGAGGGTTAGGGTTAGGCTAGGGGGAGGGAGGGTTAGGGTTAGGCACCCCCGTGGGGGACTTAGGGTTAGGCACATCCCCGGGGGACTTAGGTTTAGGCAGCGGGGAAGGGGGTGGTTAGGGTTAGGCACTTAGAGGGGGGATTAGGGTTAGGCACTTGGGGGGAAGTTAGGGTTAGGCACCCCTAAGGTGGGTTAGGGTTAGGGGGGTTAGGTTAGGTTAGTCTATAATTACCTATCCACGATCGGGATTTCCAGCGCTGTCGGGCTTCCGCTGCTTCTAACTCTGCTCCTGTCGGGCTGCCACTGATGGGAATCGAACCGCCGGCTGGCTGGACTGGGGGGAGCACAGGGAAGGCTGGCTGGACTGGGGCAGGGCAGGGAAGACAGTCTGGCTGGACTAGGAGAAGGGCACAGGGAAGGCTGGCTGGACTGGGGCAGGGTGCAGGGAAGGATAGCTGGACTGGGGGAAGGGCAGAGATGGCAGGCTTGCTGTACTAGAAGGCAGGCTGGACTGGGGGGGTATGAGCAGTAGAAGGCTGGCTGGCTGGTTGGACTAAAGGGGGGCACAGGACATGGTCAGCATACTTGTATTTTCTTAAAAACTAACACAGGCTCCGGCATTTTCAGAGAGAGTGGTCCCAGGTGGCAGCGGCGAGGAATGCACAGGCGGCAGGTACAGGCACGGTGAAGGAGCATTGGCACACTGGGTGCACTGTGGCAGCGGCATTTGAAATATGGAGCCAGCCGCGAGCCAATTACAACTCACGGAATGGCAGCCTCTGCTGATTGGCTACCATTCCACGAGCTGTGATTGGCTTGTGGATGGCTCTATATTTCTAATGCTGCTGCTGCACTGCGCCCGGTGCACCGATGCTCCTTCTCCCTGCCAGTGTCTGCTACCTGTGTATTCCTCGGCACTGCCACCGGGGCCCCCTCTTTGTCCGGGCCCGGTACTGGAGTCCCGGCAGTCCCCACCTGATGGCTGCCCTGTATGTGACCATTATCTGGGCGTGCCCTAGTAAGCCTCTGCTAATTTGTGCACAGCTGGAAAGGCTTTGGCGTCTTAGGTGAGATGCTCATTCTGAGACAGCATAGGCTTGCTTAGTTCGATGTGCTACTAAGGCCCTAAGAGAGAAATAGAGGTAACTAGCTCTGACACTCCAGTTGTTAAATGCAAAATGTCCTGGTGCACAGGTAAAAAGAGCATAAATGACACTTAAAGGGACTTATGAAGTGAACAACCACTGATATGTATTTGTCAATGTTGCCCATTGCTCCCATTGCTCCTATTCCAATTGGTATATACGGTGTACCAGGGTATCTTCTATATATACTATACAGTATATATATATATATATATATAGTTGTTTGGTTGTTTGTATATATATATATATAATGAATTATATATATATATATATATATATATATATATTAGGGGTGTGCACCGGCCACATTTCGTGTTTTGTGTTTTGGTTTTGGATCTGGATCTTTCTTCGTATTTTGGATCTGGATTGGTTTTGCTAAAACCACCCTTCCGTGTTTTGGTTTCTGGGTTTTGTGTTTTGGTTCTGTATTTTTTTTTTAAAAAAAGCATAAAAACAGCTAAAATCACAGAATTTGTGGGTTTTTCTGCTCCTATGCTATTAATTTCAATAACTTTAATTTCCACTCATTTCCAGTCTATTCTGAACACCTCACACCTCACAATAGTTCCCGGCTGCACTAAACACTCTTTCGGAGTACACACTGGAGAGGCCTCCAAATTGCCTCTTTTTCCTGCCTGTACAGGTACAGACTGTCTGACATCCCTACTTGGATGCTGTCACCAATGTAATCCTCCACCATTCTGTCAGTGATGACAGTATCATATGCAGTGACAGTAGACATGTCAGAAATTGTTGGCACGTCCTTCAGTCCGGACCAGATGTCCAAACCGGCCCTTGACTTATGACACAGGTGCACGCTTGGCGCTGCTGCTGTGTTGATGCACGTGCGGCTACTGCGCATAAATTTCACACACGAACACAGAAAAAAAAGAATTGTTTATTTTTGTGGAGCGCACTTTGGGCATTATACCACCCTTTAAAAGACTTATGGGACACAGGCGCACGCTTGGTGTTGCTCCTTTGTTGATGCACATACAATGCACACAATTCACAAACACAGAAGATAATGTTTTATTTTTGTTGGAGTGCACTTTGGGGGTTACACCACCCTTTAACGGACAGATGCACTCTTGGCGCTGCTGCTTTGTTGATGCACGTACAGTGCACACAATTCACAAACACAGAAGAAAATGTTTTATTTTTGTTGGAGTGCATTTGGGGGTTACACCACCTTTTAACAGACAGATGCACGCTTGATGCTGCTGCTTTGAGGATGCACGTACAGTGCAGACAATTCACAAACACAGAAGAAAATGTTTTATTTTTGTTGGAGTGCACTTTGGGGGTTACACCATCCTTTAACGGACAGACGCACGCTTGGCGCTGCTGCTTTGAGGATGCACGTACAGTGCACACAATTCACAAACACAGAAAAAGAATATATTTTTTGGAGTGCACTTTGGGGATTACAGCACCCTTTAACGGACGAGCCAGCCGGCCCTTTACTTATGACACAGGCGCACGCTTTGTGCTACTTTGTTGATGCACGTGCGGCTACTGCGCACACAATTCACTAACACAGAAAAAAATATGTTTTTTTTTTGCACTTGGGGGGAGCACCCCTGAAGGACAGAGCACCCCCTGGACAACACTACAGCACCCCTTTAGGATTGGGACACTGCACAACACAGCCCAGCCAGCCCCTATAGACATTGGAGTGGACACAGCCCCTATGGACAACTGACTGCACAACACAGCCCATCCAGCCCCTGTGGACAACAAACTGCACAACACAGCCCAACCAGCCCCTATGGACTTTGGAGTAGTGGACACAGCCCCTATGGACAACAGCAGCACAGCACAACACAGCCAGCCCCTATGGACTTTGGAGGAGTGGACACAGCCTCTATGGACAACAGCAGCACAGCGCAGCACAGCACTACACTACACTACACTACACAGCCCAGCCAGCCATAACTCCCACCCTCCCTCTTCACTGTCCACAGCTGAGTGAGAAAATGGTGCCTATGCGGGTACCTTTTATAGAATCCAAAACCTGCGAGATCCGGAAGGCGGGATGATGACGTTTTGCCTCGATTTCAGATCCGAGTCAGGCGGGAAAAGTCGAGCCTGACTTGGATACGACTCGGATCAGGGGGGCTCGGGGGGGGTTCGGATTTCATAAATCCGAACCCGCTCACCCCTAATATATATATATATATATATATTAGGGGTGAGCGGGTTCGGATTTCTGAAATCCAAACCCCCCCAAGCCCCCCCGATCCGAGGCCGATCCGAGTCAGGCTCGACTTTTCCCGCCTGACTCGGATCTGAAATCGAGGCAAAACGTCATCATTCCGCCTTCTGAGTCTCGCGGGTTTTGGAACCTATATAAGGTACCCGTGTCGGCGCCATTTTCTCACTCGGCTGTGGACAGTGAAGAGGGAGGGTGGGAGTTAGGGCTGGCTGGGCTGTGTAGTGTAGTGTAGTGTAGTGCAGAGTAGTGTTGTGCTGTGCTGTGCTGCGCTGTGCTGCAGTTGTCCACTACTTCAAAGTCCATAGGGGCTGGCTGTGTTGTGCTGTGCTGCTGTTGTTAATAGGGGCTGTGTCCACTACTTCAAAGTCCATAGGGGCTGGCTGGACTGTGTTGTGCAGTCAGTTGTCCATAGGGGCTGTGTCCACTCCAAAGTCCTGTGCAGTGTCCCAGTCCTAAAGGGGTGCTGTAGTGTTGTCCAGGGGGTGCTCTGTCCATCAGGGGTGCTCCCTCCAAGTGCTAAAAAAATTATATTTTTTGTGTTTGTGAATTGTGTGCGCAGTAGCCGCACGTGCATCAACAAAGTAGTGCCAAGCGTGCGCCTGTGTCATAAGTAAAGGGCCGGCTGGCTTGACCGTTAAAGGGTGCTGTAACCCCCAAAGTACACTCCAGTCCAAACCAAAAAAAAAATTATTTTCTGTGTTTGTGAATTGTGTGCGCAGTAGCTGCACGTGCATCAACAAAGTAGTGCCAAGCGTGCGCCTGTGTCATAAGTAAAGGGCCGGCTGGCTTGACCGTTAAAGGGTGCTGTAACCTCCAAAGTACACTCCAGTCCAAACCAAAAAAAAAATTATTTTCTGTGTTTGTGAATTGTGTGCACAGTAGCCGCATGTGCATCAACAAAGTAGTGCCAAGCGTGTGCCTGTGTCATAAGTAAAGGGCCGGCTGGCTTGACCGTTAAAGGGTGCTGTAACCCCCAAAGTACACTCCAGTCCAAACCAAAAAAAAAAATATTTTCTGTGTTTGTGAATTGTGTGCGCAGTAGCCGCACGTGCATCAACAAAGTAGTGCCAAGCGTGCGCCTGTGTCATAAGTAAAGGGCCGGCTGGCATGACCATTAAAGGGTGCTGTAACCCCCAAAGTACACTCCAAACCCCAAAAATATATATTTTCTGTGTTTGTGAATTGTGTGCGCAGTAGCCGCACGTGCATCAACAAAGTAGTGCCAAGCGTGCGCCTGTGTCATAAGTAAAGGGCCGGCTGGCTTGACCGTTAAAGGGTGCTGTAACCCCCAAAGTACACTCCAAACCAAAAAAATATATATTTTCTGTGTTTGTGAATTGTGTGCACTGTGGCTGCACGTGCATCAACAAAGGAGCAGCGCCAAGCGTGCGCCTGTGTCCCATAAGTAAAGAGCCGGCTGGCTCATTTCTTAAAGTGTGGTGTAACCCACAAAGTGCACTACTCTCCAGCAAAAATAAAAAAATATTTTCTGTGTTTGTGTGCGCTTTAGCAGCACGTATATATCAATATAACATAAATGGAGGACCAAACTTTCTCCGATAAAAATAAAATAGGGAAATATCAAGAACCACTTCCTCCTAGTGCTGTTGCTGCTGCTGGGAGTTGTTCATCATCCCAGAGAGGAAGTAGGAACATCACTACTTTTACTAAACAATTGACCCTCCAACAGTCCCTAGCGATGAGGATGAAGTACGACAGCAGTCATCCTGAAGCAAAACGTACAACTGTGGCCTTGACTGCTATGTTGGTGTTAGACGTGCGTCCGGTATCCGCCATTAGTGCAGTGGGATTTAGACAATTGATGGAGGTAGTGTGTCCCCGGTTCCAAATCCCATCTAGATTCCACCTGCATCCTCAAAGCAGCAGCGACAAGCGTGCGTCTGTCTGTTAAAGGGTGGTGACACCCTCAAAGTGTGCTACACAAACAATAAAAATATTCTTCTTTTTTCTGTCTTTGTGAATTGTGTGGGCTGTAGCCGCACTTGCATCCTCAAAGCAGCAGCGACAAGCGTGCGTCTGTCTGTTAAAGGGTGGTGACACCCTCAAAGTGTGCTACACAAACAATAAAAATATTCTTCTTTTTTCTGTCTTTGTGAATTGTGTGGGCTGTAGCCGCACTTGCATCCTCAAAGCAGCAGCGACAAGCGTGCGTCTGTCTGTTAAAGGGTGGTGTAACTCTCAAAGTGCTCCAAAGAATAAAAAACTATTTTTTTAATGTGTTTGTGACTTGTGTGCGATGTAGCCGCACTTGCATCTTCAAAGCAGCAGTGACAAGCGTGCGTCTGTCTGTTAAAGGGTGGTGACACCCTCAAAGTGTGCTACACAAACAATAAAAATATTCTTCTTTTTTCTGTATTTGTGAATTGTGTGGGCTGTAGCCGCACTTGCATCCTCAAAGCAGCAGCGACAAGCGTGCGTCTGTCTGTTAAAGGGTGGTGACACCCTCAAAGTGTGCTACACAAACAATAAAAATATTCTTCTTTTTTTTCTGTCTTTGTGAATTGTGTGGGCTGTAGCTGCACTTGCATCCTCAAAGCAGCAGCGACAAGCGTGCGTCTGTCTGTTAAAGGATTACATCGGTGACAGCATCCAAGTAGGCATGTCAGACAGTCCGTACCTGTACTGGCAGGAAAAAGAAGCAATTTGGAGGTCCCTGTACAAACTGGCTCTATTTTACCTGAGTTGCCCCCCCTCCAGTGTATACTCCGAAAGAGTGTTTAGTGCAGCCGGGAACCTTGTCAGCGAAAGGCGTAGGAGGTTGCTTCCACAAAATGTGGAGAAGATGATGTTCATAAAATGAATTATCAACTCTTCCAGGGAGACCAGCCTCCAGAACGTACAGAGGGACCTGTGGTTGTGGATTCCAGCGGGGACGAATTAATACACTGTGAGGATGAGGATGTACACACTGAAGAGGGTGAGGAATCGGTGGATGAGGAGGATGAGGATGACATCTTGCCTCCGTAGAGCCAGTTTGTGCAGGGACAGATTAATTGCCAGCTTGTTTTGTGGGGGCCCAAACGAACCAATCATTTCAGCCACAGTTGTGTGGCAGGCCCTGGCGCTGAAATGATTGGTTTGTTAAAGTGTGCATGTCCTGTTTATACAACATAAGGGTGGGTGGGAGGGCCCAAGGACAATTCCATCTTGCACCTCTTTTTTTTCTTTGCATTATGTACAGTTTGGGGCCTAGTTTTTCAAACTGCCATCCTGTCTGCCACTGCAGTTTCACGCCTAGATGGGTCACGTGTTTGTGCCGCCCACTCGTGTCGCTTAGCATAGTCATCCAGGTACCTCGGTGCAACTTTTTGGACATAAAAACACTATTGTGAGGTGTGAGGTGTTCAGAATAGACTGGAAATGAGTGGAAATTAAGGTTATTGAGGTTATTGAGGTTAATAATAGCATAGGAGCAGAAAAACCTACAAATTCTGTGATTTTAGCTGTTTTTATGCTTTTTTAAAAAAAAATACAGATCCAAAACACAAAACCCAGAACCCAAAACACGGAAGGGTGGTTTTGGCAAAACCAATCCAGATCCAAAACACGAAGAAAGATCCAGATCCAAAACCAAAACACAAAACACGAAAAGTGGCCGGTGCACACCCCTAATATATATATATATATATATATATTAGGGATGTGCAGGCTCGGTTCTACTCGGTTCCGTTCGGTTCTTTTTACCGGATCTTATTGGGTTTCAGCTGTCACGAGTTTTGGATAGCCAATAAGATTCGGTAAAAAGAACCGAACGGAACCGAGTAGAACCGAGCCTGCACATCCCTAATATATATATATGGTTAATTTTTTGTCAGAAGTCAGTTAACCTACGAGTAGTGTGGGAGGGAACTGGAGCACCCAGAGAAAACCCAGGGAGGAAATATGTACAGTCCATACATAATAAAAGTGAGAGAACAAATGCTAGAAATAATAAGGAGATGTTCATTGAAGTAATAATATACAGAAGTGATGTGTCTACAATTAAATAAAAATTGACAATTTTTTTTTTTACATTACCCTTTTAGACAGTACTTTATCACATAAAAATGTATCCCCCAAAGGATCACAGAAACTAGTATGCAAATGAGGACCTTTGTTCTTTAAAAATTTAAGAGTCTGGTGTCACTTGTTTTCTTATAAACAGCAGTCACTTTAAAATATGATTAAATCCAAAAACAAGCCAATGGAACTTGCCTGAAGCACCTGCAACATCATGTTAAATATACTATAATTGCTTAGTACAGGGCTGTTGATTGCCTTGTTTAATTGATATTAATTAATTAATAGGTATTATTGTGACGTGCAGAGATCGTTTTGTTGGTGGCAGTATGGTTATATTTTATAAACTGTTAAATATACAGCTCTATGATATGCCTACTTATCTGCCTAGGCCATTTCGGGGTGCCCACAAAAATCTTTTGATATACAGTACTAAAGACTTTTTACCAAGCAAATGCTTATGTGTATAGCGCAAACAATAAAAATGCCACAAAAAAGTGCACACAATGCACATTCTAGGTGCATCCCCTTCATTAATTTAAACCTTTTGTCTCACAATACTACTAGGTTGTCCATAAGTTATTTCTTAAATCATGCAAACATGGGTGCCATCATGCAAAGCAAGGATTGCTGCCTGTAAAACTCCCTCTTTATCACTTTCACTTATTTAAATAATACTATGCCTCAAAAAGAAGCATTGCATTTCCAAATCATTGCTAAACAGTTTGTACTTGTACTACTCGTCATCATTTAGCAAGTAATGGCCATATAAATATGAAGTGATGCACATATTGATCTTGCATATTGTGGGTTGAGTTGCTCCTCCGGGTTATATAATGGTTGTAGACTTGGAACTTGCAACTGAAACTCGTATCACTTAAATTGACATTGTCTATTCTTTCAAACATTTAACTCTGATAACATATGTGCTGTGACCAATTAATTACAGTTTCAAGAGATATTATAAATAAATTGATAGGCGCTCACTAAAGATGGTGTTAGATCAGCAGTCAATTTCCGAAAGCTTTAAATTTTATGGGCTTGATAAATATCACAACAGTAACTTCCCCATACAGTGTGGTATACTCTGTTACTTACAGGAACACAGGGCCTGATTCAGAGCCGGACGCTCTGACCAGAGCGCTCGCTCTGAATCAGGGCCCTCCTACATGAAAATGGAGCGGCCTTATGGACGCTCGCATAGCTGTGGGTTACCACCCACAGCTTATGCGAGCGTCCATGATGATGGTCGCGATGGTCAAGACCATCGCGACCATTGGGCTTGCGACGGAGATACTGTGGTAGGGTCTCGCTGCCGCAAGCCCTGGAGTGATTTTTGCTCTATCAGAGCCAAAATCACTCCCACTGACATCACTAGTAATGTCAGTGGGGCCGGCTTCAGACGGTAGGCTTTCCCATGGGAACGCCTCCGTCTGGCAGCCACGCCCCCGGCACGCCCACCAAAGGGGGCGTGCTGTCAATCAACATCGACAGCACGCCCCCTTTGGTGCGAGAGCTGGAGCGACGGAGAGCCCGTCGCTATCTGTGTCTCGGGCATGCGCACGATGGAGCTCTCTCCATCGTGCGCATGCACAGTGGGGCAACTTCGACCCGCTTGCGAGCGTCCGGCGCTCGCGAGCGGGTCTGAATGACCTCCTCAGTACTTGGGCCCTTGTCAGCTCTTGACAGCCCTGATTGGGCCTATCTGGATTAAATTAGCATTTACATTTCAAATATTGGACAACAACAGCAGTCAAGATGATCTTGTTGAAAGAGTGTGTAGATTAAGCCTACTCACAAGCCATGAAAATAAGGCCTATCCTCTGCCTAAATGAGATTTTACATTCTGTATTTCTGCTACCAACACAACAATTAATTGAGCAAAAACTGGGCCAGTTTCACCTGTCTTTATATTAAGATGTGCAAATTATTTAAGAATAAGCTTAAGAGACATGAATCTTAATGGGCAGACAATGGTTTATCATTGATAGGGAGTGGCTCCATGCCAATATTTTGCTTTTGCTTTGATATATCACAGAATTTAATTTAAACCCTGCATTTGTAAATTCTGCATTTTACTGAATGTATAGTCTATCAAAGAAGCTACTGTAGATTGATTACTCTGTTCATTCATTCTTCTGTACTCTGTGTTGTGGTTGTAATATAATAAGGGAGATGTATGTTTGGAACAAAAATTACAAGGGTAAAAATAAAGGATGCATTATAGTAATATAGGAAGACTTCAGGCCAAGTTCTGTATGAAATTCTGCAACTCAATATAGAATGAGGGGAATGTTCCATATAACAGTGGAAATTTTTGCTCATATCTATAACCTGAAAATCTAAAAAAACAAAAAAAAAAACAATCGGGATCCATGGGATATTTTATTGGGAATGTTGATTCATCTAGGAGTCCAATCCCTGCAATCTTACTGCACTGTTTAATTGCATTACTTTATTAACACAGAGGTCAAGGTAATAGGCTTGCACAGGCTCAGGGCAAGGAGTGTGCAACAACACCATTCCCCCCAGGATGTAGACTGCCTGCCCTAACTACCCCCTGGGACATACTGTAGGCTGCCCCCTTATACTCCCCCCCAATATTAAACTGGGCTCTGGTCACTGTTTTTGTCTCCTCCACTCATCTCAGCTGGCTCCCAATGAAGAGGCAGCCTCATTTTGAATCTCATAAGTCACGGAAAGATAGTAGATGCTAGCCCATACTTTAGGATTGTCCAGACCCAGAACTGAGGCACAGAGTCTAACATGCCGGTGGTATTCACCAGGGACCCACGCAAGGAGGTTTGGACTTAGCTGAGTCCGACACGCAGGTTGTTCCCCTCGGACTTGGTTCTTTTGTACAGGTGTTGGTGTTCTCTGGATAGAGTGGAATGCAATGCAGGTGTACCACATAGTCGACAAGCCGGGTCAGAACCAAATGAACAAGATGGTACCAAGGAGCAGATGAAAACAGGTCACGGAGAATAGCCAAGGTCAGAACCGAAATATAAGCACAGTACCAGGGAGAAGATGGAATCAGGTCACAACAAGCCTGGGTCAGAAATGAGCAGTAGTATGATTTGGGAGCCTGATCCTCCTTATATACGGGGACTTCAATCCTGCTGCCCACAATGACGTCATCTTTGGGCATGCCTGCTCCTTTAAATTTACTTCTTACCTCTGAGCAGTGCACACAGCCCTGTGGGAGCCGCAGCCTTGGAGATGCACTGCTACCGGAAACAGAGGGGGAGCCGGGGACTTCTCCAGCCTACTGCCCAGATACTGACCGAACCCGGTAAGTGAAGATGGCTACCACTGGCCAGTAACGGAGTTCTCAGGGAGTGATAGATGGGAAAGAGGGTGGAGTCTATCTAGACCTTGGCCTGGCACAAAAGTGGGAGACCAAGGAGAAGATTTATCAAAGCTTGAAGAGAGATAAAGTGTAGAGAGATAAAGTACCAACCAATAAGGACCTGTCATTTTTTAAACACAGCCTGTAAAATGTCAGTTTGGTTAGTACTTTATCTTTCTCCACTTTATCTCTTTCCAAACTTTTTGATAAATATCACCCCAAGTCTCTAAAAGGAGAAGGTTTGGCACCTGTGTGAGAGGAAGCGGAGCCAGGAGGCTGACTGTGAGAGTCAAGCCTTCTTGTGAATGTGATAGCCAGAGGGCAGCCACTGTGAAGCTGACAGGCTGGACTAACAACTCCTGCTGTAGCTACACAGCGGATCTCAGTGAGAAGTGTCCAACAGAGAGACAAGTGTGTAAGTGATTTGGAGCTGACCCCTTGGGAGAACCAGGCCAGTATCTACAGCGTTGGGCATTTCAAGCTAGTACCAGTACCAGATCGGAAAGGGAGTATCCGGTTCTGGGTGAGTGCCACAGGGGAATCTGATAGCAAGAAAGGGGTGAAGATATCGATATCCAGTAGTCACTGCATAAGCTACAGATAAGTGAAGTGCACACATTGCTATTTCTGCATTGATTTCAACTGGGAGAACTGTGATAAAGAATATATATATATATATATATATATATATATACTGTATGGTTGCCTACCCCACATACAGATTGCATTGGTATTGATTATCTACCTTGGATAATACAGAGGGAAAGGACAGAGATTTCTCCATGTGGTTCAAACAGAGTCTTTGCTGTAGCCATAATTCTACAAGGACATTTAATTTTACATTCTATAGAAATACTGAACTTGTGATTTGTGTTTCTCATGCCCGCCAATGATTATGGTACCCACCGACAGAACATGCTTGCAACGGTAAGTGATTGAACTTCTAATCAATGTGTTGATTATTTGAGCATGTGTGTGGCTGTAGTCAGACTAAGAAATTGGAGTATATAGATTGGGTAACTCACAGTGTTAATTTCAGGATTTGATGAGGAACAATGTGACAACAAGTACAGCATGGTTACTTTCCATGGAGATGGAGATTGTGCATAAGATGATTTGGCTTTTACCATTGCCATGATCACAGTAGTCAGAAGTGTATTGCCTGGAACTGAGCAGTAATTCATAGTCCTCTGACAGGGGTGTATCTAGGGATCCAAGTGCCCCTGGCAATGTAATGTACTGGCGCTCCACTACCCCCCTTATACAGTGCCCCCAGTAGTAATCCCCCCTATGCTGCCTTGCCCCGAATAGTATTTCTCCCTATACAGTGCCCCCAGTAGTAGCCCCCTATATAGTGCCCCCAGTAGTAATCCCTCCTATGCTGCATTGCCCCCAGTAGTAGTCCCCCCTATACAGTGCCCCCAGTAATAGTACCCAGTAGTAGTCCCCCATATACAGTGCCCCCAGTAGTAGTCTCCTCCTATACATTGCCCCCAGTAGTAGCTCCCCCTATACAGTGCCCCCAGTAGTAGTCCCCTATACAGTGCACCCAGTTGTAGACCCCCTATACAGTGCCCCTAGTAGTGGCCACCCCCCCCTAAATTGCCCCCAGTAGTGGCCACTCCCATAAATCGCCCCCAGTAGTGGCCACCCCAATACAGTAGCGGGCACCCCCCCATAAAGTGCCCCCAGTAGCTTATACCCCCGATGTCAGTGCCGCCCCCCAATGCCAGGCTTACACACACACAAAGAGCAAGAAAAAATTCAACTTACCCGGTCCCCGCTCCTGACGCGACCTCCGCTGTCCGAGTCCCGGCCCGCTCTTCTCCTGCATGGGAGAGACGTCATGACGTATGACGTCTCTCCTGCCACATGCTGCGGGGGGAGCCGGAACACAGAGCTCATGAGTGAGCTCCAGCCGGCTCCCTCCGTGGACGATGCAGCAGCTAATGAGAGTCTGTCTGACTCTCAGAAGCTGGCTGCTATTACAAACACACAGCCGCCGCTGGCGGCTGTCTGTTTGTAAACTGTGTAGGGCAGACCGCTCTCACTACGGTCTGCCCTACACTTGTGGGGCCCGGTGGACTTGTCCACCCCTTGGCTACTGGTGGCACTACCGGGCGGCGCCCCCCCTTTGGTCGGCGCCCCTGGTGAGTGCCATCCTGGCCAATGGGTAGATACGCCCCTGTCCTCTGAGGAGCTGAATAGTTACAGAGTGTATTTTGATTGTGGTTGTGCACATCTACTGTACTTTATCTCATGCCTTATTCAGTGTAGATATATTTTATGTCATATTCATTTTTTATATCCTTCTACTGTTCCATTTTAAGTTGTATTTTTGCTGATAGTCATGTGTCTTAAATAAAAGTTGCAGAAAGCTACCCACCCTATCCTACATCTGCAATTAATAAATTAACTATGGTGGTTTTAGCAGCAGACCCTGTGTGTCTCATATTCACTATTTATTGGTGAGGTGTTGGGGCAGACGTTTCCTGAATTGATCTCTGGTGAATGATCAATGGTTCCCTGTCAAGATTCAGGTGGAGGCACTGCCAGAAACCAAGAAAGATTAGAGATATACCAATTACATATTCACCACTGCAGCACTGCACTACAGTCTAGTCACTACGTGCAGTAGTCCAGGCACTGAGAGGGTCGTGACTTCCTAGAATATATGATAGTTTCATTACTGTAAACTGTAGGGATCAGTATGCAATCAGAAGCAGGTACACTGATAGTTATCTTAATCATTGTGCAGTTTTGCACCAGAACTCCATGTATTCACAAGCAATACACCTCCTAAATAGCAGATTGCCCAACCTCTAATTGGGTCGGAATTATGTGAACATGCCCTCACTGAACACTACTGTATGTAGACAAAAGTGATTGGACACTGACAGCCAATAGTTCAATGAGATTTTATTGACATCAGTACTACGAGCAGTGATTACTGCAGACACCCTTCTTAGCAAACTGTCCACAATTTCCTCGACAACAGCAGGCGGTGTGTCTTGCCATTTGGCCTGAAGTACAGTGACCAACTGTGAAATTGAAGAAGGTTGAGTCAGATTAGAACGCACCTGTCGCTCCAATTTATCCCAGAGGTTCTCAATGGGGTTAAGATCTGGACTCTGAGCTGGCCAGTACATTTGGGTTACCGAATTTTCTGTATACCAGTCCAGCTTCGCCCTGGAAACATGACAGGTGGTATTATCGTCCTGATAAAAACATTAGCTGTTTCCTTAGAACAGCAAGTGCGTGGGCCTCCCAACAAAGTGTTCTTGTCGAAACCACCACATTAGTGGCCTCTTGGATATTATGTGCAATGGTATGCATGGTATGCATTTTGCTTGCACAGGGTTGTCCAATCACTTTTGTCTACATAGTGTACTTTGTCTATGCTTGTCTGTTCTCATTCCACCTGTATAAGTGTAGGGATATGCAAGTGATCAATACAAGAAAATGTATATACAGACATATGCAAAAGCATTATTATTGCCCATTAACATACAAAAGTGCATTTCTTATGCAAAGCTATGTTAACTGTAAATGAGCACCACATTCTGGGGAATATGAAAAAAATATATGAAATAATTTAGCTCTTTCTATTACACGGTAGGGTAGGTGAAATTTTTTTTTTTTTATAATACATACTGTACATAGATGGTCCTATTGCAGAAATAAAGAGCTTTACACAGCTCAGAAGTGATCAAATAACTTATATTATATTTTTAAGTCTGTACATTGAACAGTACAGTACGTCTTAAAGGCTCATTTCCACAAATAGTTAACAATTATTATTTATTTTGGAAGGTTTTAGCTACAGATTTGTATTCATCAAAGCATTCTTCCTACACTATATGGATGTCCATCCAAGCCATCAGATGGAATTTCTGCCCACAGAGATCTCATCCTCCGCATGTGTCCCTTGTGTACCAAAAGCTGTTCCTGCTTTTGTTAAAATCAAGAATTACAGCTCAGCTAGCTATCAAATAATTATTAACCCTTGTCAACTTGTTTTGGACTGAGAGGCAAGTATTCTTTTAATACAATAACTACAATATTAATGGAAAATTTCAGATTTTTATTATTGAATATATGATATAATTAATCAATAACTAGCACAACAATATAACAGAAATACTATTACTATTGTAGTGTTGCTGGTAGGACGCTATTTTGCAATTCACTATTAAGTTAATTAAAAAAATATCTCTAAAAATGGAATCTAGTTATTCAATGAAAGTCAAAGTTATTTAGCCTAATACTCACTGAAGTTCATTATATGTGTATGCGTAACTTTTTAAAAGAAAGATGCATTAAAGCTTTACAACATTACAAAAGAAAACATATATAAAACATTATATTCAAAACGTACATGTCAAGCCATATTGTACATTTAGGCTATGAAACAGTATTGTGGGTATGTGCTTATCATAATATTATGTAGCTATATTGACAAATTAATGTAAGATGCAATATATTAAAGGAGCTATTGGTACTTTCACCAATGGAAACAAACCATCGACTGAAAACCATTGGTGTGTGGAGCAAGTGGGCACATGTGATAGCAGCATGCCAATCAGAACAGGAGGGTGGTTTTAGGAACAGCCAAAGGAAGGGTAGAGCTAAGTTACATGAAATGGGGGCAAAGAATATTGCTGCATAACATTCAGAAATTAGCCATAGATGGAGGAGAAACATCGGATCCTTGCTATCAATGCCAACACTATGACTGTCAACAGCATAATGTTGATGTTTGCTAAACATCAATGGTTGATGTCCATCCCTTTCACAGTGTAGGTCTGTGCTCTCTCTACACTCAAGTATCAGAAATGCCAAGGCTATCTTTAGTGGTTTGAACTTGATCAAGACACTTAACTCATGTCCCAGATATCAACACTAGAGTGGAATTGAATAGTTAACTTGAAGTGAGCTGAAACTTAATATGCTTCTCCATCCATCAGGAACAGGTATTTAAATCCAACTATATAACCTATTCCATCAAAGCTCACAAGACATGCTCCAGAGCAGAATTCCAAATTAATTTAACATCAGGGCCGTTGTCTACAAAGCAATGGTCAGCAATACAATGTTACTCTAAGACTAGTTAAACTCACTATGAAATTCATTCATGAACCACATTTACAGCTAAAATTCTGCACATCATTTTTGTACAAAGGCATCTGTTTGATTGCTCTCCAAGTACATAGATGGACACCTACTTTCCACTTTTGGGAAGTGCCTCAATACGAGTGCTTTGTGTGCCCTTTTGTAGGATTGTGGTCTGTGATACAGCTCTCCAAGCAAGCAACGGAAAGTCTTTACATGAAAGAGCTGTCTATTACACTTTTGGAGTGCCCAATTCAAATACCCAATGTTTCTCCTAAATTACAGGTTGTTGGGGCTAGATCTATGACTATAAAATGTTAAGGTTATGGGGTCATCAAACATGTCTTTGGTTTATGGATCACATTAAGGATAGTATGGAGAACATCACTGCAGCTAGACACATTCAGCAAGGATTGCATGTATGCGTCCAGTTTCATACATGAGATGGAGTGAAATGTGGTACTCCACAGCTATTATAATCATAATGCTTTATGATCTCACACACAAATGCAGTAAATCCCAAACAACGAGATGCATAACCTTACAAAAGGGAATAAATGTAATTTCATTTCCCATACACACTTTTTTTGTAGCTTTGTAACTGTCCCCATTTATGTAGTTTAGTGACATGGTCTCAAAATAATTTAAAGCGGTTGAACCATCATCTTTGTATATAACTATATATGCATAATGCACATAATGATTTGCTGGAATGTAGTCATAATGTAAACACCATGATGTTGACAGTTATGATGTCAACAATGTTGAATTGTAGACATTGAACATGTCGGCACCTGCAGAATGGAAAATGTCGACATTCTGCATGTACTGACGGCAGAGGGTTAGGATTAGGCTGCAAGAGGGGGGGTTAGGGTTAGGCACTAGGGTGTGGGTTAGGGGTTAGGATTAGTAATACTCACTGTCAGTAGTCAGCAGAACTTCACCACTGGATCCAAAAGACACCACTGGATTCGTCAGACCTGCCGTACCTGGTAAGTCCCCACTAGACCACCAGGGACATTTTGTCAACATTCCAATCATAAACACAATACGGACAGAAAATAAGCACTGGCGCACTAGACTGGAATAGCCACAGTGTCCACCAAACCCAAAAAGTTACAAGTCAATAAATAAAAAAGTTGTAAAACACTTGCGGCGCTGCTAGTAATCATGTTGTCCTCATGAGATCTCCCCTTCCAATACTCGGATGTATAATTCTGTCATATGCAAACAAGATCCACGATCAAAAACACAGTATCTGAATCCATATGATAGTCTAATTTTCCATTATATATTTGGCTGAAACGAGGTATCCCAGTATGCATCAGGTAATCAAACAAAAGCAGAAAAAATGGCAAAGTTGGCGTAGCACATCAAAAACAAATGAACATTTATTACTCTGAAAAGGTAATCCAATTCATCACATTAGGTTCACAAAGAAACCATACAAATGAAAAGTATACAAAACACATATATTAGGCTATTGGTTAAACCATATCCCAAAAATACAGAAATGGTGAGAAAGTATGAAGCATAATATTTGGTTGTTTCCAATTCTCATGAATGATAAAATTGCAACCGTACCATGTTCAGCACCTGGCAAGGTGCTACAAAATGAGTATAATGGGAGGTTACCGGAATCCTTCCCTCCTCCCTTCAAGCAAAACTGCCCAGCTGTCCACGGATGGTTCTCATTAGAAGTAAGTGCAGATAAGACCAAAAACCTTCACCAAGGCATTTTGAGTTAGATAACTCTTCCTCAGGGTGGTATGGACTCATCTGCTAAAACTCTGTTATTTATGGGTCCTAAGACCCGGAAGTGAAAGCTGACTTGTGGCTTGTAGCTTTCAAAAATGTATCAATAGTCACTCTTAAAAATATAATTTAAAATAAATATATGAAACGTATACATTTAATACAGTAATAATGTAAAAAATGAATTAATATAAGGATCCTTCATTCATTTCTGGGTTAATGTTATGAAATAAATGGTGCCAAAAGGGCCTGTAGGTCTTTGTAAATATAAATATAAATAAAATTGATTTTATGTAAACAGACCCAAACAGAGGCCGCTTCTGGTTTCCCACAGCAGTTGCGTCGCAGCCCACGGAGGATCCGGAGTTGTAGTCATTGGAGACTTTGGGGAAGTATATAGATTGGTCCCTGGAGCCATTTACCTGGCTTCCAGGGCTCCAATGACGCGTCTTTACCGTTGGATCGGAAGTGCTCACATGTAAAAATCCAGTCTTCAATTTTTACATGTTAATATAGGGGCTAACATCATTGGGAATCGGTATGAAATACCACCGGCTGCGGTTCGATTCCCGGCAGCGGCAGCCTGACAGAAGGACAGATCCCGGCAGCGGCAGCCCGACAGTTCTGGAAATCCCGATCGTCCTCAGGTAAGTATATACTAACCTAACCCCCCTTACCCTAACCCTCTTTAGGGGTGCCTAACCCTAACCTCCCCCCCAAGTGCCTAACCTTAATCCCCCCTGTAAGTGCCTAACCCTAACCCCCCCTTCCCCACTGCCTAAACCTAAGTCCCCTGGGGGGGTGCCTAACCCTAAGTCCCGCCTGGGGGTGCCTAACCCTAACCCTCCCTCCCACTAGCCTAACCCTAACCCTCCCGGGGGGGTGCCTAACCCTAAGTCCTCCCCGGGTGCCCTAAACCTAACCTTCCCCCCCCGCGGCTGTCCGCTCGCAGCACCCGGCAACCCTTCGATCGGGATGCCGGGCATCTGTCTCCCGGCATCGGGATAATGACAGGCATCTAGATATAGATGCCTGTCATTTAACCCACGGCGGGATAAAGTAGTCGGGAAGCCGGCTGTCGGGATCACGTCAGCCGGTTTCCCGATTGCATCCCATTAAAACGCTATTTTAGCTAGTCTATAATAAGATGACAAACTTTTTAAAAATAATTAATACAATTATTTGAGAAATACCATTACTGCTTAACCAGAAATGCTGATTTATCAACATCCAGTATTTGTAAGATATCAAAATATTAAAATATATTCATAATAAAAATTTATAAAATATATATAAAAACATGATATGTAATACAAAGATGGCTAGGTATATCTTACTTACGGCATTAACACTCAATATGCAAACAATTTTTTTTTCTCAAGATAACATAAAAACCATTAGATTTGACTGGTATGAAGGCACCAAAGTCCAGGAGAATATAGATAAGGGACCTGATATTACATCTCCCAGAGTAGCCTACCAGTGTAATATAAACATTATGATCATAAAGTACATATAAATGATTCCTCATTCATAAAAAATTAATCACTCATAAAAATCTAGCATTTGATATGTGAATATAAATTTATACAAAAATGGTAGGTAAAACTCAAGAGGTTAAGAACAATGGTATAGGTCAGTGTTGTCTAACCTTGATACTCCAGCTATTATGGAACTACATAACCCAGCATGCACTGCTACAGTTTTGCTATTAGGGCATGCTAAAACTGTGGCAGGGCATGCTGGGATATATAGTTCCACAACAGCTGGAGTGTCAAGGTTAGCCAACACTGGTATAGGTAGTGTTCACAGGAACCATTTCAAATAAAATTCTTGTTGAGGCCTTGAGGTAAAATGGTTTCTAGTCTAAAAATCCAGGACATTTCTGCTCTATCTAACATACTCTCCATGTCTGTGTTCTTCCAAGTAGCCTTAACAGCCTGAATACATAGATATTGTTTTATACCTTTTATGTTACAACCATATACTGTTTTAAAATGGAACAAAAACAGGCCCAAATTATGTGACTTTAGCTGTTTTTATCATTTTTTGAAAAAAAAATAAAAAAATACAGATCCAAAACCAAAACACGTGAGGGTGGTTTTGCAAAACTAGAACCAATTCCAATACATGAAAGTTAATCCGGATCTAAAACCAAAACACAGGGGTTGGCATATCTCTAATTGTATTAGTCACTAAATTGTTTATTCCTCAATTGTGGTTTAGGCCTTATACCAGATCGTGGAATTAAACCTCCTATTGACTGAGGATAGCCTTGTGTGTGCATCAGTAAACATAACCAAATTAACGAAACTGAAATAAAGACACAGATACAGTACATATATTTGGCAGAAAATTGGTAGCTATTTTTTAAATGGTACATAAATATCTAAATGCTGTAAGAAGTTAAAGGATAGTATGGTGGCAAAGAAAGGTTAGAATCAGACCAATCCAAAAGCACTATAACCTCTAGTAACCAGCAATGTAGATGAATTGCACCCCAGGTGCACAGAAAACCTAATAAACTAAATGCAACAAAAGTTATCCATTCTAACCTTCTAACTTGACTACACATCTGGTAGGGTGATGAAGATGCTAAACCTACCAGAAATCAAACATAATTCAAAACCACATAAAACAGCCAATGAAGAAATTGCCAAACTAGAAACAAAAAACTAGGGAGGGATGGTGGGAGGACAGGAACAAAAGAGACTGATCCTAGCCTCATAAAGCTCTAAAGATTCTCCTATAACAACTTAAATTCTATAGGACAAGCTTATCATATGATGCCAAAGAATCCTGTCCCCAGCCTTGAGATTTAAGACACTTCATTTTCATGCAATCATTCAGTTCCTTAAACCATGTTAATCCTTTTCATCATATCTGTGTCTGTATCTCTGTTAGCCTGGGGAAAAAGTCTTGTCTCTCTGCCAGGGTTGGGTGCAATAGGAAAGTATTGTTTTTTTTTAAATGTAATAATTTTTATTGGATTTCAAAAATAGAAACATACATAGAATGCAAACAGATCAAATAAATTCACAATGCATAGATGACAAGCAAAACCTACACAGAAATGACAGGTTGCATACATGTGAAAGAAAAAAAATAACAGAAATAAATAACATGCAATACCAAACAGTAAGCACAATGGCATACATAACATAACAAAACAATAAGATTGAAGATCCGATGCATATGCATAGAGACAAACACTCTCATTCAAGAAGTGAATAGACTGTATAAGAATCACATCATGAAATAGTACTTGTCAGTAAGAAAGTATTTACAGAAGAGGGACATGCACCCACTTCACCCCACAACTTACAATTTCTTGCCCAATCTATTGGCTCCATTGAAACCTGCTGATCTGTCTTTAAGTATAATGGGGCCTATGTATCAAAGTTTGATGAGAGATAAAATTGTGAGAGAAAAAGTATTAACCATTCAGCTCCTAACTGTCATTTTTCAAACACAGCCTACAACATGTAAGTTAGAAGCTGATTGGTTGGTGATTTATATCTCACAAGTATATCTCTCATCAAGCTTTGATACATAGGCCCCAATGTCTTTAAGGATAATTTCTAAAAGATTCCGGTTTAATAGAGGCTGTCAGCACCAGGGTAAATCCACAACAAAATATGTGTCTGAATTAAGGGAATTATCAGAGCACTGTTGGTTTGTCTAAAGAAATCATTCAGAAAAGACTGCTGTCTGAACCTGAACTGTCTCTAGACAGGGCCATGTTCATAGCTATTTCCATGGGAAAGACTGCCCAGGGTGCAGTTTTATTACATAAGAAAGGCCAGGAAGGCAACACACAGAACATTATTTCTGTCCAGACCATATTTTTGTTGTAACAAATCCACCCACAATGCCAGTCATTGCTGGTTCTGTGACATGGTTTATTTACGATGCAATGAGCAGGATCACTTAGAACTTGTGTGCTATTCTGGGAAAACACTGGATCACTCCTGGAAGAGACTGACCTGAGACAGATTTAAAAAGCCTGGTGTGCACCAGGTAATCAGCAACGATACAGACCCTGCCGATGTTTGCAGTTGTCCAATGTTTTGTACTGCGTGTGCGTCGGGGTTGCATTGCATATGTGTCCCGATGATTACTGGTGGGAAACGTAGTAGGAATTTGGACACAGTAAAGTAATATTTGAATGGTCGTTTCTGGGTGATAACAGAAGGGTGACTACTCACAGGCGGGCGTAGTTATTCTGTAGTTTTAGTGATTTTGGTAGCCATGTTCAGAAGGACCATAGGGTTGCTCTAACGTCCAATGGTGCAATGGATGTGCGACCAATGGTGCAGCTTTTTGCTAAAAAGTGGCGGATTAGAGATGTAGCCAGTGGGCAACTCTGTATGAATTCCATCGCCTGAAGAATTAGCATAAATGTGCAGCTGCAGGAATTAGCGGCCACCTCTGAATCAGGCTCACTGTCTTACCTGCAGTTGAATAGCATTAAAGCAAAAGACTGATCTGGGTTTCCCCTGAGGTGGAGGCAATATAAAATGGAATTACACACCTGTTCAGCATTGTTATATAATTAATACAACTCACTATGACCAGTATTATTGCAAATCCCATTGAGGAAAACATCAGTTGAACTCCACACGTACTGTATATGGGCAAGTTTATTATGCCAGCGGGGAAGATAAAGGTTGGTGCATTTAAACTTCAAGACCAACTGCACAGAATTATTGATATGTGCTGCATAATGGTGGCCTGGCTTTATTTGGTAGGGAGTGGCCCAGGAAAATCAAATTAAATTTAAAATCTATCCCTAAGATGCAGTCTTCCCAGCCACATATGGAAATAGGTTATAGTACAATTGCTAGAGAGCATATTTTCTTTCATAAGAGCTTAGGTACATTACATCAAAGACCATATTGAACTGGAACCTGAGTGTGATTACATACTAGTATATATTCAAACATCCTCATACTGATGTAGCACAGTATTTTCCATGAGATCTGGTGCACATCACTAGGCCTGCTTTATGTCATTAAGTCATCTTGCGGTTCTCCCATTAAATACTGAGAAGTCGTGCTCCCAGGCTGGCTTCTCTCTGTATCATCGGCTTCACTAAGAGGCATATTGGTTTCAAGTTCAACCTGTTAGAAAAACCCAGATATGCCATAGCAAGTGTCTTACCCCACTAGGACTCTACTCAGGATATGTAATTTCTGATAACGCAACAGTTTGATAGCATTACAACTGGGTGAATTTGAACCTGCCCCATGTTTTGCTTACGCAACAAACTTGGTGGTTCAGAATCTTTTTTAGAATGTAATACAGTGGGCATGCAGGAGATGCTGTCTCTAGACATGCTTGGCATTCAGCAACCACATGTAGAAGATTGCAGTGGCTGCAAGAACAGTTCAAATTGCTATGCCACCAACTGAACAAGTGATAGTGACCAGGTGGAATTCCACTCTTTAAATGCTTCAGTGAATGGAAGAACAGCAACAAGCCATCCAACCCCACACAACAAGCCATGACATACAGTAGGGGCAGGAGGGGAAATGTACCTTAGTCCAGCACAATGAAGAATACTCCCTAATTTTATGCAAGCTACTGAAACCATTTGAAGTAGTAACTAATGAAGTGAGTTCAGGCACTGCCAGCTTGAGTCAGGTAATTAATAAAACTATTGGAAAAGCAGCTAGAGAAACTCAAGGAGGAGACGAAACAAAGTGATTCTGCTAAGTATGTTGGACTTGAAGATTAACTTATTTGCTTTGCTAGGACCAAAGTGTTGTTAAGATCTTGCAATTGGATCACTACAAATTGGCAAACATGCTTGATCCTAGGTTTAAGTCGTATGTAATATCGTTCTTTCCAACTGACACAGATCTTAAGAGATGAAAACACTGTAGCTCCTTGTCAGCATATTGTTAGCTCAAATTGCACATGACATGACAACGTCTCCTGCTTCAGTTTCTCCTGCAAATCCTGCTGCCAGGAAAAAAACTGACCTTTTCCAAAAGACTTAAGCTGTCCACACACTAGACCAACTTTCATCCAAGCAACGTATGGGAGTAAATGATGATCAGCAATTTGCTCATAAATGCAAGAAAACAGATGAAAATGGAAGTCAGACAAGTTTGTTAAATGTTTGATCTAAACAATTTGTTCAAACAACAGTTTTTAGTCCATTTTCCCGCGTTTGGGAGCAAGTTGCTGATTGTCATTTGCTTTCATCCCTTACCTGATTTTCATTCCAACCAATCAACTAGTTGGATGGTTGGATGTAAGTTGGTCTAGTGTGTGGCCAGCTTTTCTGTGTTTGTGGGTCAACTCAGTGCACCAAAGTGAAACACCATTTTGACATCTGATCAGGCTTAAAAGAATAACCCACAATTATTAACACCTTTTCCGTGATTCAATCTAATACACTAAGCATCAATACAATGGTAGTATAAAATACTGGTTGCTCATATCAGCTTAATTGTTTTTCACAGATGCTTGTAAAGGGAGTAGTTTACTCTGGACTACAGAAAAAAAAGAAAAAAGTTTCCATCCAGCACACTGATAAAAAAACAGCAGAAAGGCTTGAATACTACATGATAATAGAAATCCAAGGTCTTTGTTGCATATATTTGCAAATACATGGTTAAGTGCTGGGCCACATCAAGGGTCCTCTATACCAGTGTCCCTAACACTACATAATAATAGCACCACTCTGGGTCATAATTGCATACTGTTGTGCCACATGAAAACAGCACTTACATAAATATATTTAAGATGAGAGCCAACTCACCTAGGTGGTACCTGAGAAACCTCCAAATAGCACTACAGGAACCAATGCACCCTCCCAATGCAGGTCCCATCCATGCCTCTGAGAACAGCAATACAAATAAAATGATGGAGGATTATTTTAATGACAAAGTACGAATTAGCACATCACACATTCCTTTTGATTATTTGGAGGTAAAAAAGGCAATTTGGAGCCCCTTGTATGAACTAACTTTGGTGTACTTAAGCTGCCCACTCTCCAGTGTGTACTCAGAAAGAGTGTTTAGCACTGTCGGGAACCCTGTGAGCAATCGGCGTAGGAGGTTACTTCCTCAAAATGTGAAAAAACTTATGTACATAAAAATGAACTACAAGTTCTATGAGGAATACTTTTGCTTTCAAATGCAGCAAAGTATAAAAACTTCTGTAATGGGAGATTTCAGTGGGGATGAGCTAATATTGTGTGATGATGATGTTAACAATGATGAGGGTGAGGAGGATGAGGATGATAATGACACCTTCCCAGTGTAGAGATAATTAACAATGTTGTTAGCAGTCTTAAGCCCATTGGTAGTTTGTTTTGTGGGGGCCCAAAAAACCAAGCACTTTAGACACAAAAGTGGCATTTACTGTTGCTAAAGTGCTTGGTTTGTTAAACTGTGCATGTCCTATTTAATATACAACATAAAGGTGCATGGGAGGGCCCAAAGACAATTCCATCTTGCACCACTTTTCTTTTTGCATACTCAAACTTTTATTGGTTGTTGCTCTTTAACAGAAATAATGTGGTGCCTCACAGCATATTTAGTATTATTCAGTTATATGAATGAACAAGATAAAATGTATTCTTTTATGGCCTTTTCTCAGTTGCTGCAAAACATGGCCACATCTAAAATAAAATTTTCTTAATCAATTAATTATTCAATCAATCAATCATTTACCTCTCTTCCACTACAGACATTTCCCTGTACTGCCCTCAGGTCTCTGCTTTAGTTCTTGATTAATTAAAACATTCTTTCTATGGGGTCATATAGTTTATTAAACTGCCATCCTGTCTGCCACTACTGTGCCACAATGTTTCATACATGTGCTATATTCTATTAAACTGCCTTGTGTTTATGCCGCTGCTCTGATGCTTAGTTTAGCCAGCCAGCCTGGTGAAAAATATTGTGAGCTGTGAGGTGACCAAAATTGACTGGAAATGACTGTAAATTAATGTTATTGAGATTCATAATACTGTAGGAACAAAAAAGGCCCAAATTAAATGATTTTAGCTTTTTTTATAATTTTAAAAAAAAATCCAGATCTAAAACCAATACCATGAATTAGAACCACAACATGAGGGTCCACACACATCTCTAATAATTATGTAGGGAACATTTATGACAACTAGTGTTTCCCATAGCAACAGATTGCAACTGACATCTTTATAGTTTATTTTAGAAAATTAGAGGAAACATCTACCTGGTGTGGGCTGATCCACCTTTTTTTTCAACCAGTTTTCATTAATACCCTACGTGCCCAGTGATTGAGGTTTGTTTTGTTCTTATCACCAACACTGCATTGATAGTGGTTAGCACAGAAGGGAGGTGATATATATTATAATGATGAGGAGTATGGAGTCCCTATCCTTATAGATAAATGCAGCCTAACAGAATATGATCATCATTTTCCTGATGTTTAGTATGTTTACATTTTAAACAAATTGTTAAAATACATTTATCCATTATAATGTAGAAAGACATAAAATATATCGCTATTTTCATATCTCTATCTAAGTCTTCCTGCAGTTAAGGATAAGAAAAAAAAACATTATGAAGTTATCCTGCAGATAGAATGTTTTGCAAACAGCAGTGAGGTCGTTTTCATAAAACCCACCTGTCCAGTGGCAGATTGATTCAATCCACCTGACAAAAAATAGGACATCAACAGAAGTATTCTAATCCTGGTCTGTTAATCATCTCCCCAGGTGGATGTTACTGCTACTTAATAGGTGAAAACCATAAACCAACACCAGAGATTCATTTTTGGTAGCCTGGAAAATAACTGACTTGTCAATCAATTCTCCTGCCCCTTCCTAGCATGTAATGAGTTGGCAGTGAAAGGAACTTTTTATCTGGCGTAAGTCTTTCAGACAATTTCCTTCTGGATATGTAACGCTATCCAGAAAATTAAGAAAAACAGCTTGAATTAATTAAGGTTGGCAAAGTAAAAACAATTGCAAACAAGGTGGAACATAGCTAAGAAATTTCACAGAATTCAGACAATTATAGGTTGTACAGTATTGTTTAAAAATTGCACATTAACAGAAACAATTATGTACAGTGAGGGTAGTGAGTTGATTTATTAATTTGCAACATGTATACTGTGCACTATTTATTACATCTCCTAGTGGCATTGGACTGTGGGTAATCCCCAGCAGATTGTTTAATAGGATAATTGGATTACAATGTAACCACACAATCAAACACGATTTTACAGTATTTGTGCCTACCGATTTTAATCTTAATCAACGTAAACACAGAACCAGATATATTATTGCATGATTTGTCAGCCAACGAGGGTCGCTGCTTTGACCAATGGATTTAAACCAGCAACAGAAATACTATGAATGCTCAACAAGCCTGGTCTAGAAATAATTTTTGTTGCTGCTTTAAATCCATTGGCCACTGATCATCAGCAGTTTTGACAAACCACAAACTAGTAAATCTAGCCTATTGACTTTTTTAATCCCATGATGAATACAAGTTAAAATGCATATAAACTGCATTACAGGTATGCATGCATATTATATGCGTTTACAAATATGTTTAATCTGATGTTTCTGTGAAAAAAGCAATGATCTGTATCATATACATTGTAAACTCTTCCTAACAAAGTTTGATTATTAGACTGTGCTTGGTGTATCAGGACTTGGTATAGATAGATATGTATTTGGAGTTCCAGTCACTTGTACCATGGCACATCCATTGGTGGGGTTCCTGTGGACAGAGGAATGGGGAGGGATTGTGACATTTGAGGTGTTCCTTCATCTTGATGGTTATTGCTGGTTTTCTGTGTTTCTGTAGATGATGGTTGCTAGTGTGATTATGGCATTGGTTATCTTTGTAGGGAATATCATGCTCTCCTTTTCTTCATACAAATATTAAGAGCACCTTAAACTTTAACTTTACAACCCTCAACAGGAACTCCACCCCTGCATGCACTATGGTACAACAACCCAACATCCTAACCTAATCCTACTGCATAAATAATTTTAAGATAAATTTAAGTTTCAGTTCATGGTAATAAAACAAGAAATGTTTACAGAGTAACACGACAAGTTGATTGCATGTAAAACTTAAATATGTACAGTCTCAGTTTTTAATAATTTTTATTTTCACATCTGTTTACATGCACTGAATTGTGTGTACAATACAATAAGTAGCCTAAAGCTGGGTACACACTAGACCAGGGGTTCTCAAACTCGGTCTTCAGGACCCCACACAGTTCACGTTTTCCAGGTCACACAGCAGATGCACAGGTGTATTCATTAGTCACTGACACATTTTAAAAAGCCACAGGTGGAGCTAATTATTTTACTTGTGCTTCTGCGAGGAGACCTGGAAAATATGCACTGTTTGGGGTCCTGAGGACCAAGTTTGAGAACTTGTGCACTAGACTATATGTCACCCGATCCGGTGGATCGGGCCGACATATCGTCCACATCGGCCAGTGTGTACCCACTATTAGCGACCATGCACGCTCCCGCAAGGTCATTCATCGCATCGACAGATCGAGCCTACAGGCAGCTCAATTTGTCACTTTGATGAACGAGTCCATGCTTGTGGAGGCGGTTGGTGAACGACATATTGTGCGATTGTTCACCAGATCGTGTGGTGTCAAATGACCACACGCTATGTCGTTCATCGCATCGTGCGTCGGTCGGGTACACACATCGTCTAGTGTGTACCCAACATAACTGTTATGAGCATTTAAAGTAATATATATGCAGTATAGGCAGTTATATATGACAGTTGCACTGATAGTACGTGCAGTTCAACTTTACTAATGCCTAACTTTGTATTGTAAGCAGTTGGAAATATCAGAAAACAAACTTCTCACCATGCACATTCTGAAATACCTTCTGCAAGCATCAGATATAATTCTAATACACAACTCACATGAAACTGTGAATGACAATATTGCTCCATCCAGTATAAGAGATGTGATTACAGTATATAGAGTATGAGTAAATGGCATATATTGGTTATATAGTAAATCCTAGCAAAACAATAGAAAAATACACAGACTGTTTCAAACAGTGAAATATGTCATACTTATATAATCTATGTCTACAGCATAATCTGAGAATTTGCAAGTTATCACTTACATTTACTGTTAAGTAAATAACTTTTGTCATTTGTCACAATATTAAAGGCAATATGTATAATTTCTTAAACATAACTATATGGTTAAGTTGTAAGAGAAAAACATTTCTTTTTAGTTTGTAATTAATTTATTTGCACAGCCTGTACTACAATAACATATGATTTGTGTTGCGGATATCTTTAAAAATAGTAATTTTATTTTATAGGATTCAATTTAGCAAAAGTGTAGATTTTTCTGTGAATTTTCTCGTGGATATAAAGCAGCAATTTTTAAAAGGCAAAACAAGGTTAAAGGGCCACATGTACTGGGAAAAAATACCATTTTAAATCTAATTACAAAATTGCCAAAAAACTTCCATTTTTGTAAAATTACACTAGTACTGTCCATTTGGGATTTAAGGCATGTTGTGTACTTTGAATGTATTATGGGGTCAATGTCATTTACTTACATTTTATTATTTAGATTTTGGGTAAATGACAGAGGGGAACCTAACTTAAACAAAACAAAACAGGTCCTCTATATTTAGATATTAAGAGCAGGGATATATATATTTTCACCTAGATTTGGTATAGGCATTAAGAAGTTATGGTGTGCTTCCCCATCCCTTAGTTTAACATGATGGTATATGGCAATTAGAAGTACAGTACAAGTAATCAACTGAAGAAAACTGTCAAAACAAGACCAAAGCTTGAGCAGGTAAAAAATTAAAAATATAGATGTTAAGTTTTGTGGTCAAGCAGGCCATTGCACTGTGGTGCAAATCTATTGTGATAAATTCAGCATATTCTCTTTTGGCTTCTTCGTTCAGCACTGATGTATTATAAATTCATGTTTCGCTGCATTCACTGTCATTTCTGTGCGGTCTATTTACTAAAGTGCGGGTTTTTAGAAGTAGAGATGTTGCCCATAGCAACCAGTCAGATTCTAGCTATTATCTTCTAGAAGGTGCTAGATAAATGTTAAGTAGAATCTGATTGGTTGCTATGGGCAAAACCTGCACTTTAGTAAATATACCTGTGTGTTAAAATGTATGGTGTTCCACAAGTAAAATTTTAGAAAAGTTACACCTAAATGTAGCACAGTTTTAAAAATAAACTGAGCAGAAAGGAGCGCTTGTAATTATGATGTGTATGTTGTTAATTCTCTTTCAATTGTTTTATAAGTGTGTGTTGCTAATTTCTTGATATGCAATACTTTATGAAGATAATAAAAGCAGCGGTTGTAAAGATTATAAAAATAAAATAAAATGTAAAATAATAAAAACAGTAAAAACAATAAAAACAATGTAAACAACAAATGGCAAATTGTGCTGAAAATTTTTTCAATGTTTATAGTCTTTTGAGACCATGTGGGTTCCGGGTTGGGGTTTCCTTTGCGGTGCGGGCGCGACCTTACCAATGCCTATTCACGGAAGACACATGTTCAGAGGGCTAAAACTAGCTGTCCCTAACTGTCCTACCTTGTCTTCCTGGTGTGCCACTCGTGACTGCTTGCGCTACCATTGCCGGTGGCCGCTGATGTCACTTCCTGTTCCCAAATATCCGGTCCCCGTCAAGGTAGGACAGTTAGGGACAGCTAGTTTTAGCCCTCTGAATACACAGAGATATGGGGATTTAGTCAGCGTCCCGGCATGTGAGATGCCGATGGTCAAAATACCGGCACCGGAATCCCAAAAGCATTGGGATCCTGGCTCCAGACTCCCAAACGCTGGCATCCCCAAGACAAATATCAGGGGCTAAGGGGAGGGTTAGATTTAGGGTTAGCATTTAGGGTTAGGCACTAGGGGGAGGGTTAGGGTTAGGCACTGAAAGGGAAGGGTTAGGTTTAGGGTGCGGGGAGGAGGAGGTTAGGTTTAGGCATTAGGGGGGGTGATTAGGTTCAGGCACCAGGGAGGGTTAGGGGTAGAGGTAATGGTTAATGGTGTTAGCATTCTGACTGTTGGGATGCTACTGGATCCCATTCCCAACCTGGAGATATGGTCTGTAGATGGTTATTCAGTGATCTGAGTACAAGTAGGCAGTTTCAGGTAAAGAGATCTTTTTGGTATGAGAAATAATAATGTGAGTAATAGGATAGGTGCTATTGAGGTAAAAATACTGATGTAACCACTTATTTTTCACAATATGTTAGAATATACTGATTAGGTAAGTGGTATGAGTGGAGTTAGGTGACAAGTGTAGAGGAAGGGAATACATTATGGACAGGTGTGAGGGGGTAGGTAAGGATGTACAGTATATGAGTATGGAGGGTAAAAGAGTAATATAGGGGTATGATATTGGAAGGGAGGTGAGAGGCAGTAGTTGGAATGGGATATGTGAGAATTAAGGGTCTAAGTAAGTGGGAAAAGGTGAGGGTGTGGTAGTGTACCTATGTAAATGAGTTATATACATTTAAAGTATGATATAGGTTTAGGTAAAGGACACATCAGCAACACTAGAAAGATTAATATTATTTAGACAAAGATTATAGAATGGATGAAGGCAACAGATGGACAGCAGGGAAATCCATTTATTAATATTCCACAGGTATTAAAACGAAAGTGATATGGCGTCTAATGGTGTATAGTTGTTGGGATGGCAGTAGTTAGATAGTAAGTAGTACATAAATGTGTTAGCGCTATGCAGGAATTTGTATGTACAGTAAATATTGGATATTATAATGTGAGGTATGCCGGAGTTATGTCAGGGGGTAAAGGAGATAAGTGATTTCAGGATATGACAAAATTAGAAAGGTGTGGTGCAATGAGATGGGGATGTATTCATAATTAGCAGATAACATAAAAATATTAACTAAAACAAAGTTAAGTAAAAGCTGCAATCACATTTACTTTACATATATCCCACCACACTGTTCCACATATCTAACTCTTACCACATTTCTTCACACTGCCATCTAACCATTCCTATCCCAACACATGTGCACTATTATGTATCACTTTTCTTGTAATATTAGGATTATCCCCAACTGTCCATCTATGACCTACATCTATTCTTTACTGTATGTCTATGCAATATCTATCTGTCCACTATTGTTAATGTGTCCTTTACCCTATACCAGAGGTTCAAGTTTTAAGTATAACCATGCTTGGGCACAGGTGACTTAATTAGTACCCCAGTCAATTTGATTTAACCATCTGTGCTCAGCCCATGATAGATATAAAACCTGGACAATGAAGGTGCTTTGAGCATCAAGTTTGGGACCACTGCCCTATACCATCCTCATCCACAACCTCATCCATACCTTTCATCACTTCTTTGACCCAAAGACTGCAAATATACTCCCACAATAACATGAAGAATATATGAAATAACAATAGCTGGACTCTTAGCAGCCTCTTTACTGGAAATATAACTTTTTTTGCTGCTGTATGTGGTGAACAAAACAATAACAGAGTTTGTAGTAGACAACACTGATTTTTACATGGAATGGTTTAGTGCAACTTGCACTTACTAATGTATATCTGTCATCCATTCAGTAAAACCATGTGTATGTATTACCATTTTAATAATGATATCTATTATAATTATGCTATGCTTTGCATTCTCCTAAAAAAACAGCATTGTGGCAGTAAAAGAAAAATGATACCATTAACAAATTATTTAATATTTGTAAATAAAGCAAGTTGACTGTAACCTGTTGCAACAAGTAATGTATGTGTTATCAGTAATTACTAAAATGTAATTTTTACATTCTGATTATATATATATATATATATATATATATATATATATACACACATTTGCTGAAACAACATATGAGGCAGAGCAGTTTAGCTGGATTATTCAGTTTCTCTATCACTTGATGCTGTTTTACCAATAGAAGCAGCTGTCAGGTCTGGGGCTAGAACCTGTTTATAAGCACTAAGTATTATATTTGCTAAAGTGCAGGTTTTTAGAAGTGGAGATGTTGCCCATAGCAACCAATCAGATTCTAGCTATTATCTTCTAGAAGGTGCTAGTTAAATGTTAAGTTGAATCTTCACTTCTAAAAACCTGCACTTTAGTAAAAATACCCCCAAGCATCAGGAGAATGTATTCTTTATCTATAGCACCCCATAATTCTCTTAGTGCTTTACATGCATACTGGTGCCTGGTTGCCAACAGAATGCTTATATAATACAGTAAACACAATAAAAGATAAAGCACAAAATATTTTTTATAATCTTCCCTTAAACATACTATAGATACTGTATATAGTTCAGCTGTAAGAGTCGAAACCAGTAAGGGAATGTTATAACTTTTAATAAACACTATGCACATAGAGCTTCCATTTCACAGTGTTTTACAATAGGCAGTCAGAAGGTACATCTGTCTCTGATTGTGGTGCTGTGTATATGAAAGTGTGATTCCTTTTTAATACAGTTCAAACAACAGTGTACTGAAGTCTATTTATTTAATACCCTCTCTACTGCTAATGTATATATACATGCATTGGTTCCTGTCCATGACGCGGCAGCAATAAGAAGGTTAAATCCCCCTATTTGAGGTGCATCTGATAGACTCTGTATTGTTGATACTTTACAAACTCCATGCAGATATGGCTACGGCTTCTGGGATTATCAATAGATTTTCAAGTAGGTTATTAACAAGCAGGTTATTGGCTGTAACAATGATTTTCTGTAATGGTGCACTCTCTAAGGCAATATATACATGTTAAAAAATGACAGCTCACATACTGTAAACCTATCATTTGTAATTGCAAAAATTAGTGTCATTTATTTTCCCAGTGAGCAATTTTTATTATATTGAGTTCAAAAGATCATACCTCTCATTATACAATGGCAGAGATCCATACTGCAAATGAAGATTATTATTTTAGGACAGTATAATGATATCCTGAAGACTGATTCATGAATTTATTCTTTCAGTATATTATTGTATGTGAAATATTTAGTGTCACAAATTTTTAGTCGTATTTTATGAAACCACCAAGTATAAATAAAATCCGGGGAACTTTTTTGTATATTTTATTTATTGGTTTTAGTTTCATGAGCTGCAGAGATGTATTATTTTACAAATGTTATATTCTCAGGGAGAAAACTACACTTCACCCATTTGCTCTTCACAGCTCAGTACTAATCATCAGTCCATAATGTGGTGTACTATTGCCAGCCTTATCCTGATGATCTAGTTATATCCAATTGGCACTTGGGAGCTGTGAGGATAGGAGGCATTACTCACAGCCAAGAGTACAGATGTTTCTAATTGCTTTCCATTACCAAGAATAACAGCTGTTTACATCTATCAGCAAATAATTCACCCAAGCTCCAGACTGTTAAGATAACACACCCCACCTGGTCACCATCACAAGTTGCCTAGGCCAAGACACTGACTGCCAGAATAACCTTCTGCATTTATGTTCATCAAATGGCAGCATGTGTCACCTTCAGATATCCTTATGTTAACCCACAAGCTCTGGCTTCTTGATGTCCTAACACATCAAAGGCACAAATTGTTATTTTCATAGCTTTTCAGTAAATGTGTTATGCTTATGTAGTAGTGAGTGTTAAGGAAATAAAAAATAGTATAGACAATAGTAACAGGCTAAAAAAACCCCTATTATTACTTATTTATAAAACACTAATACTGTACCGTTATATAACTCAATTGGTTTTAACAATTACATAAGCATGAGATAATAGGAATGAAAACTTAGCTAAAAGAGTTGACAATTTAAAGGAACACTCACAGAAACAGGTGAGGCAAGATGTTCAGTAAGTTGACAGTATACTGCAAATCAGATTGTGCTCTGAGAAATTCTAATAGATCAAGTACATGTAGAGTATTATTAGGTTAGAATATAAAGCTCGGAGATTCTGTTAGTTTTGCGACATCAGGACAAAACTGAGTGCAAGTGCAGGAGGACAGAAATCCTGAAGGGGAGTCAGAAGAGGTGATCACAAAGGAAACAAGTGTAGATTCACTTTGATGACATACTTGGAAATTGGAGAAGTATACATGTGCAACTGCTAAAGGCTTTGTAATTGAAGAATAACATTCTGGATTGTATCGTGTGAATGATAGGTAACTTTTTCAAAGATGGACAAAGATGAATAGCACTTGATGAGCAGGCATAGAGCCTGATTCAGAGTTGGGAATAGAGTAAAACTGGCCATACACCAGACAAACTTTCCTCCAACTATCCAAGTAGTTTTGTTGGTTGAACTGAAAATCCGGAAATGCATGGGAGCAAATGACAATCAGCAATTTGCTACCAAACACCAGATAACACAAAAAAGGTCATATAGGCAAGTTGGTTAAATCTGTTTGATTTAAATAATTTGTCTGAACAACACTTTCCGATGTTAAGGAGCAAATGGCTGATTGTCATTTGCTCCCATGCATTACCGGAATTTCATTCCAACCAACCAAATAGTTGGATGGTTGGAGGAAAGTTGGTCTGCAACTGGTTTGTCCAGGTACACAGTTACTTTCTAATTCTTACTCTATTCACAAATCTGAATCTAGCCCATGGTGCATATTGACTGAAGCCTATGAAAGCAAAAATTATAATTTATAGATAATTGCTATTAATTATAATAGATAATACAAATAGATATTCTCCATCAGCAATGTCCTACCTACTTCACATACTGATCAACTACTTTAAAGATACACCCATGTTTCACTTGTGAGCTCTGCAGAACAGGTGCACAGGTAGTAAGTAAGTAGATTGTTTTCTCATTCAAAACCTAAAAACACTGATTTTAGATATGTTTTATCAACAACAATATGTTTGTCCCAATAGTTATTTTTATTGAGTAAATCTCCACCACAACAGCTGGAGGACTATTATATGGATCTCCCACTCTTTCTCTAAAAACAGAAAATTATTCATTATGCTACAATACCTTTCCGTCTTCCTACCTCCAAATTAAAATTAGGGATGTGCGCCGACCCCCGTGTTTTGGTTTTGGTTTTGGATCTGGATCTCCCCTGGTTTTGCATTGGGATTGGTTTTGCCAAAACCTCACCTCCGTGTTTTGTTTTCGGGTTTTAGTTTTGGATCTGGATTTTTTCTTAAAAAATAAAAAAATAAGCTAAAATCACATAAAATGGGCCTTTTTTGTTCCTACAGTATTATTAACCTCAATAACATTTATTTCCACTCATTTCCAGTCAATTTTGACCACCTCACAGCTCACAATATTGATTTTTTCATCTAGTTAAAGGGCCAAAAGGTTGCATCCAGCTTGCTGGCTCAAAACTGATTGATATAATTATTAATAGAGTTGAAGACTGTGCAAAGATGATGGTTTGGATACCCTTGAAGATTGAAGAATTGATAGTTGATAGCTGGTGCAGCCCCTGGCTATAAAATTGATAACAAATGAATTAAAAAACAATTCATTGGTGCAGCCCCGGGCTGAATAATTAATAATAAAATGAAATTAATTGGTGCAGCCCCTGACTGTAAAATTGATAATAAATTAATTAAAAAAACAAATCATTGGTTCCTAAACCAACCATAACATTAATTTAAAATGTCAGGCAGCAATGCCCCAACCAGCACATAATGGTAAGGAAAAAGGTGCAAGATGGAATAGTCCTTGGGCCCTCCCACCCACCCTTATGTTGTATAGGAAACAGGACATTCACAGTTTAACAAACCAATCATTTCAGCAACAAGGACTGCCAATCGTGGCTGAAATTATTGGTTTGTTTGGACCCCCATAAAACAAGCTGCCAATGTGCATTGGACATGGAAATAAAAATTATCCCATACACAATCTGGCTTGTCATCCCCATCAGTGTGTACATCCTGTTCTTCACACAATATTAATTTGTCCCCGCTGGAATCCACCATGTGCGCCTCTGTAATTTTTTTATGTAATTGTTGGTAGAGGTCTTCTTCGTGGAATTTGTAATTAATTTTAATGAACATCGTCTTTTCCACATTTTGAGGAAGTAACCTCCTATGCCGATCACTGACAAGGTTGCCAGCTGCACTGAAAACTCTTTCGGAGTACACACTGGAGGGTGGGCAACTTACAGTAAGTAATGCAAAACCAGTTTGTGTATGGGACTCCAAATTGGCTTTTTTTCCTGCCAGTACTGAAAGGGACTGTCTGACATGCCTATTAGGATGTTATCTCTGAAATAGTCCTCCACCATTCTGTGAATGGAGACCATATCACATATAGTCAAGTTAGAAGACATGTCACTAGTAGGCAATTTTCTCAGGCCCTACCAGATGTCTTTTTTTGCTGAACGATCTGCATGACTAGCAGGCATTCTGTAAGGAAAATTTAGTTTTTTCCTGGCAGCTGCAGAAACTGAAGGAAGAGATGATGGCGTTTCATGTGCGGCTGCAGCTGACAATTTTTTTACCAACAGCTTTTTGCATAGTTTTAGATTTCAGTCTGTTGGAAAAAAAACTCACAAGCTAGGACTTAAACCTATGATCCAGAATGGACTCTTGAAACTGGTGAAGTGAATCAAGGGCTTGATCCACCAGTCCGACATACCTTGCGCAATCGCTCTGCTTCAGTTCCTCCTTCAGTTTCTCCAGCTGTTTTTGCAAAAGTCTGATGAGGAGAATGACCTGACTCAAGCTGGCAATGTCTGAACTAACTTCACGTTTGGCAAGTTCAAAGGGTTTGACAATCTTGCACAACATGGAAATGATTCTTCACTGCACTTGAGTAAGGTGCATTCCCTCTCCAAGGCCTATGTCATAGGCCATTGTATAGCCCTGGATGGCCTTTTGCTGTAACTTCATCCGCTGAAGCATATAGAGGGTAGAATCAGCTGATGGCAGGGCAAATTTAACACTACCTGCTGGTCATTCAGTCTTAGACAAGCGGTTGCCAAATGTCTAAAATGTCAGAATATTTTGCGGGCCACCAAGAGCATCTCCTGCACGCCCCTGGTATTTTGAAAAAAATGTTGCACGACCAAATTCATTGTGTGAGCAAAACATGGGATGTGTTGGAATTCGTCCACATGTAATGCTCTCACAATATTGGTGGTATTGTCCGAAATCACAAATCCCAAGGAGAGTCCAAGTGGGGTAAGCCATTTAGCAATGATTTCCCTGAGTTTTTCTAAGAGGTTCTCAGTGGTATGCCACTTAGTGAAACCAGTTATACAAAGAGCAGCCTGCCTCTGTATCAGCTTTCTTTTGGTAGATGTTGCTGTTGCTGTTGTAGGCAATACACCTACCCAGTGGGCTGTCACAGTCATGTAATCCTTAGTTTGCCCTGTCCCACTTGTCCACATATCAGTGGTCAAGTGGACAGTGGGTACAACGGCATTTCTGAGGACATTAATAAGGTTTTTTTAATGTCCTTGTACAGACTCGGAATTGTTGTTCTAACGAAGTGGAACCTAGAAGGGATCTGGTAGCGAGGACACAGGACCTCAATTAACTGCTGAAAACCCACTGCAGTAATGGGGATACTGGACGCACATCTAATACCAGCATAGCTGTTATGGCGTCAGTAATCCGCTGTGCAACTGGGCAGGGCTGGATTAATAATGGGGTGGATGGAGCTTCAGCTCCAGGCCCACCCATCAAAATAGGCCCACAGCATTAGCTATTCTGCTGTAAACAGGAACAAAAAAATTCCTTCTACAGCATCCTACCAGCGGCGACCCAAGACAGCCTGCGCGCCCGCTGCCTCGCCTTGCCGTGAACTGCTAAACCCACTCTCTCCTGGCCGTGGCAGTTCAAAAGCTGCCACCGGCATGTAGTGGTTATACATTATCATGGCGCAGTGAGGAAGGCTCCACTAGCCCTCACTACGCGGCTGCGCAACATACACAATAGTGAGTGACTCGGCGACCCCCACGCACTGCGTGATGTCACAAAGGCGCTGCTCCGACATCCACCGTGCTCTAAAGCAGCTGTTCTAGCTGGAACAGTTACCAAAAGTGAAGCACAGCAGACACTTACAGGCAGCCCCATGAAGATGGCCTGAGGCTTCAGTCCTGCTGGCTGGCGGCTGCTGCTGTTTGATTAAGGACATACAGGGTAGGCTGGGTGACTGATTTTAATAATATATGTAGTCTGTATATATATATTTATAATATATACACATGTGTCTATAAATATATATATATATATATATATATATATATATATATACAGTATGCACATATATACAGTCAGGTGCATAAGTATTGGGACATTGACAGAATTTTCATATTTTGGCCTCTATTCACCACCACAATGGCTTTGAAATGAAACATACAAGATGTGCTTTAACTGCAGACTTTCAGATTTAATTTGCGGGTAATTACATCCAAATCAGGTGAGCAGTGTAGGAATTACAACGGTCTCTATATGTGCCTCCCACTTTTTAAGGGGCCAAAAGTAATGGGACTATCAACTCAAAAGCTATTTCATGGACAGGTGTGGGCTATTCCCTTGTTATTTCATTATCAATTAAGCAGGTAAAAGGTCTGGAGTTGATTCTAGGTGTGACATTTGCATTTGGAATCAGTTGCTGTCAACTCTCAATATGAGATCAAAAGAGTTGTCACTATCAGTGAAGCAAGCCATCATTAGGCTGAAAAATCAAAACAAACCCATCAGAGAGATAGCAAAAACATTAGGTGTGGCCAAATCAACTGTTTGGAACATTCTTAAAAAGAAAGAACGCATCGGAGAGCTAAGCAACACCAAAAGACCTGGAAGACCACGGAAAACAACTGTGGTGGATGACAGAAGAATTATTTCCCTGGTGAAGAAAAACCCCTTCACAACAGTTGGCCAAATCAAGAACACTCCCAGTAGGTAGGTGTATATGTGTCAAAGTCAACAATCAAGAGAAAACTTCACAAGAGTGAATATAGAGGGTTCACCACAAGATGTAAACCATTGGTGAGTCACAAAAACAGAAAAACCAGATTACAGTTTGCCAAACAACATCTAAAAAAGCCATTACAGTTCTGGAACAACATCCTATGGACAGATGAGACAAAGATCAACTTGTACCAGAGAAATGGGAAGAGAAGAGTATGGAGAAGGAAATGAACTGCTCATGATCCAAAACATACCACCTCATCAGTGAAGCATGGTGGTGGTAGTGTCATGGCGTGGGCATGTATGGCTGCCAATGGAACTGGTTCCCTTGTATTTATTGATGATATGACTGCTGACAAAAGCAGCAGAATGACAATGACCCGAAGCATACTGCAAAAACCAATCAAAGAGTTTTTTTAAGGCTAAAAAGTGGAATGTTATGCAATGGCCAAGTAAATCCCCTGACCTGAATCCGATTGAGCATGCATTTCACTTGATAAAGACAAAACTGAAGGGAAAATGCCCAAGAACAAGCAGGAACTGAAGACATTTGCAGTATAGGCCAGGCAGAGCATCACCAGGGATGAAACCCAGCGTCTGGTGATGTCTATGCGTTCCAGACTTCAGGCTGTAATTGCCTGCAAATGATTTGCAACAAAGTATTAAAAAGTGACAGTTAGATTTAGGATTGTTTAGTTTGTCCCATTACTTTTGGCCCTTAAAAAGTGGGAGGCACATATAGAAACCGTTGTAATTCCTACACCGTTCACCTGATTTGGATGTAATTACCCTCAAATTAAATCTGAAAGTCTGCAGTTAAAGCACATCATGATTGTTTCATTTCAAAGCCATTGTGGTGGTGAATAGAGGCCAAAATATGAAAATTCTGTCAATGTCCCAATATTTATGCACCTGACTGTATATATATATATATGTATACACATAGCAGACGTGCTGGCACTCACTAACTCCATTCAATTGTTGGCGCCGGTGCCTTCCCAGGTAATGTATAACAGCAACCGTGAGGGCGGCACTCTGGGCGACTTGTAAACAGACAATCAGTCTCCTTTAGGTTATTGGTTATCGACGTTTCATGAAAGTAATTAATTTCATCAGGATATAAAAAGACATAAACAGTGTACATACCTTCATAGCCTTCATCTCATGAAGACGCCGTCCCCCCGCCCGGAAGCGGAAGGTGACGTCAGCGTAAACAATATTGCACCTGTCACAAAGGTAACTAACAAAAGACGGTAAGACGATGATGACATGCAACAATGAATAAGTATAATAATAACTTAGGGGGTCATTCAGATCCACTCGCGAGCGGCAGTACGCTCGCAAGTGGGTCGATGTTCTCCACTGCACATGCGCACGACGGAGGGAGCTCCGTCATGCGCATGCGCGAGACCCGGCGAGCGAAGGACTTTCCATCGCTCCGGGTCTCGCACCAAAGGGGGCGTGCTGTCGATGTTGATTGACAGCACGCCCCCTTTGGAGGCGTGCCTGCCAGACGGAGGCGTTCCTATGGGAACGCCTACCGTCTGAAGCCGGCCCCACTGACATCACTAGTGATGTCAGTGGGAGTGATTTTGGCTCTGATAGAGCCAAAATCACTCCTGGCCTTGCGGTTGAGAAACCCGACCACAGGGTTTCACTCGCAAGTCCGATGGTCGCGATGGTCAAGACCATCGTGACCATCTTGTTGGACGCTCGTATATGCTGTGGGTGGTGACCCACAGCTATACGAGCGTCCAGGAGGACGCTTCATTTTAATGGAGGTGGACCCTGATTCAGAGCGAGCGCTCTGGTCAGAGCGTCCGGCTCTGAATCAGGCCCTTAATCACTAAAAACGATTGCAACATGCAGCAGCTTACGTCATGTGACTGCTGGGACACGAACAAAATATGCACTATAAGCAGATACCATCGACATGTACAATTGTCCTGTGTCTCTGAACAAGACTTAAATAGAGAACTGCTGACGTAATGTTAATAAAAGATATTACGTGTTATAGACATATACGTGATAAAGTGAAGCAAGACTAACCACTGGACCGCCATCGCTTTAATTGATTAAGTTATTATCATACTTATTCATTGTTGCATGTCATCAACGTCTTACCGATGCTATTACTCATATATTGTATGCTGACTTTGTTGTATTTACATTTTGGTAGTTACCTTGGTGACGGGTACACTATTGTTTATGCCGAGGTCACCTTCCGTTGCCTGGCGGGCGGACGGCATCTTCACGAGGTGATGGCTATAAAGGTATGTACACTGTTTATGTCTTTTTATATCCTGATGAAATGAATTAAATTCATGAAACGTTGATAACCGATAACCTAAAGGAGACTGATTGTCTGTCACGGTTGCTGTTATACATTACCTGACTCCGGTCAGGATAAGGGAAGGCATCGGCGCCAACAATTGAATGGAGTTAGCGAGTGCCAGCACGTCTGCTATGTTATATTAGTGCACACAGCTTATTCCTTTGGCTGCATTCACTTAGCGAGGCACCCTTCCCTACCATTTAGTTTTTACTTCAGGAAGACTGTCGTCTCTTTGGAAGTTCACTGGGATTCGTACCAGGTGACTCCAAAATCAGTTTGTTTGTTTTTTGTTTATTATTTTTTGGTGATTTAATTTTTTTACTACATCGATCAGCTCATTTCTGCACAACATGGAAGGAGCAACGTTTATTCAGTTAACACAAGGAGACACCTTCAGTTATTCTGAAGCAGTGGCAGAGGCATTACCTAAAAAGGAAGGCCTGCTTGATAAAGACACAGTGACCAGCGATTAAATATACAGGGATTGGTATAAAATTAAAAAAAGAGAGGTGGACTACACCTATCATGCAATCACCTTATCCGATTATTATAAAGCCAAGATGATTCCTAGAGGATTCAAAATGCACAATGTGCCAGCAATTGGTAGACATAATGTTGCATTCTGTAAAAAATGGGTCGCAATTTTAAATAAGTGTGCTTTCGACCTTATTTTACTTGTCATAGAAGAGAGCACAAGGGAATTAGAGTTAACTAAAGAAAAAATTTCCAAATTTGAAACCACCCATAAAACAGATCTTCTCAAGGATACTTCTACTGACTGGCTTGACAAATTGGAAAAACAAATAACAAAATATACCAAAGACCTGATTGCTTTCAAAAAATCTAAACTAGCCAAAATTGAATCCGATTATGCCTAACAGGACATCGTGAGCGTGAACGTCCAACATTATTTAGACGTAGACACCAACGGTTCACTAGGGATTCAGCATCCTCAGCGGAAACACAGTTATTAAGTGATTCTGACACAAACATCACCCCTAACAATTCTGCTAGTATCCCTTTAGGCATGTCTACCCGCACGACTCCGGCACACGCAAGAGGACTCATACCAGGAGGTTGAAACAAAGCGAGAGGCAGAGGCGGACAACACAGACCCCCATTCCCGAGACGAACTTAGTGTTCAATTTGTCGGACAGAGATTTGACAAATACAGAACGTAGAGTTTTGAACCTTGGCTTATCATTCTTACCTACTAAAGATCACGATGCGTTTGAATGGCAGATTGAAAAATACAAATTGGGACGCAAACTCCGACTTAGGGAATTTTTTTCCAAAGATATACCACCTTCGACTAATCAGAGTGAATTTATTCCGTCGAAATTAAAATCTCTTCTGCCATCTTCTAAATTTGACCCTCCATCTTGCAATCATTCATTGAAAACGTTTTCACGTCTCTTGAGAGATTCCACTAACATCAAACAGAAAAGCATTGCCCATAAAAATCTTAACCTCACTAGAGATGAGCGTAAAGCACTAGATGATCTACGCCAGGATTCATCAATAGTTATTCGTCCATCAGACAAGGGTGGATCAATCACTATTCAAAACTTGAATGACTATAAAAGTGAAATTTATGCTCAATTGACTGATACATCAACTTATGTCAAATTGAAAGGAGATCCTACAGGACCGTTTAAAAAGGAACTTGATACAATTTTAAAGGCTGCACTTGATATGGATCTAATTACATCTTCATTAAAGTAGGCGTTATCTTCCCAACATCCGAGACTTCCCATCCTTTACACGGTACCCAAGGTTCATAAATCCTTGACGAAACCCCCGGGCAGAACTATAATCTCTGCCTGGGGCTCTTTATTACATCCTATTGCCGTGTATCTTGACAGTTATCTCCAGCCAGTAGTACAAAGTCATAAGTCATTTTTGAAAGACACTACTGCTTTATTGAATCAACTGGAACTACTGACTAATTTACCATTGGACCTAATTTTGTGTACAGCGGACGTCAAGTATTTATACACCAGCATTCCCCATCACGCTGGATTACGGGCAGTTCAATGACTTTTAACCAATCCTCCAGCTTACACTGGACCAGATATTGACTTTTTTATACAACTGTTGGAGTTGACATTAACAAAAAATTATTTTTTGTTCGATGGTTCTTATTACCTACAGGTAGCAGGGTGTGCCATGGGTTCAGCCGTGTCACCTTCCCTGGCAAATTGCTTTATGTTTGAGGTAGAAAATCAAATATTTTTTACTGACTCTTCCATTTCCAAACATATTTATTTATACAAATGTTACATTGACGATTTGCTTATCCTGTGGGCTGGCCCTGTATCTATCTTGGAAAATATTTTCAATCAGCATAACGCATTAGTCCATCCAATCAAATTTACCTACATTTGCAGCACTAAGTCTATCAATTATTTAGACGTTACTATCACTTTAGAGAACAATATCATAGTAACAGATCTTTTTTCCAAGACGACAGATAGGAACAACATTCTGCATTTTAATAGCTTCCATCCTCCGGGTACCAAATGTGGCTTACCTTTTTCTCAATTCATAAGGGCATGTAGGATTATCAGTGACAAAGCTCTTTCAGAGATTCAATTAAATAAGATGGTCGAGAAATTTCTAAGCAGAGGATATCCAAAGGAATTAGTGATAACTCAAAAACAAAAAGCTCTTGCTATTCCCAGAGCAAAACTTTAAATCAATCTAGGCAAAACAGTGACAGCAAGTCTACAATTCCATGGATTAATCATTATAGTCCCGTAAATTCCACAATCAACAAAGAGATAAAAAAACATTGGCCAATAGGTACTTCTGACCCTGAATTAAAGGGTTTTCATGATACAAAAATAATGCAGAGTTTCAGTAGAGGTAAGAACTTAAGGGACCTGTTAGTTAAAACTGACATTTCAGACATGCACAATGACAAATCCCAGCAATCTAAATACTACAAAAAGGGTTGCTTTAAATGTCCGGATTGTTTAACCTGTCAATATTTACTAACGGACAATTCCTTCAGTCATCCGCTGACAGGCAAATTGTATTAAATCAGGTATTACCTCACATGTACCACTAAGTACGTGGTTTATTTAATCAGCTGCCCATGTAGTAAGAATTATGTGGGGAAAACAGAACGGATGTTCAAGGAACGAATGGCACTCCATAGAAGTGCCATTCGCAGTGCTTTGTCTAAAGGGTCTACTGAGCAACCGGTAGCACGCCACTTTTTTTAGCCAAACACAACCTGGCAACTTTGAGGTACAAAATTATAGACCATGTTCCCCCACTTATAAGAAGGGGTGATAGGTCTAAAGCATTGTTAAGACTAGAATCTCAATGGATTTTTCATCTTAATACACTTGCCCCACAGGGGTTAAATGAAAATCTGGGTTTGCAATGTTTTGTTTAACAGCCTTGGGGTAGCAGGTCTTCCTTTTTGATAAGTTTCTTTTTCAGCATTATGTAGGCAATAATGTCAGGATGGCGGTCCAGTGGTTAGTCTTGCTTCACTTTATCATGTATATGTCTATAACACGTAATATCTTTTATTAACATTACGTCAGCAGTTCTCTATTTAAGTCTCGTTCATAGACACAGGACAATTGTACATGTCGATGGTATCTGCTTACAGTGCATATTTTGTTCGTGTCCCAGCAGTCACATGACGTTAGCTGCTGCATGTTGCAATCGTTTTTAGTGATTAAGTTATTATTATACACATCATTTTTGCATGTCATCATCGTCTTACCGGCGCTATTACTCATATATTGTATGCTGACTTTGCTGTATTTACGTTTTGTTAGTTACCTTGGTGATGGGTGCACTATTGTTTACGCTGATGTCACCTTCCGCTTCTGGGCGGGCGGACGGCGTCTTCACGAGGTGATGGCTATAAAGGTATGTACACTGTTTATGTCTTTTTCTATCCTGATGAAATTAATTAAATTCATGATACATATATAACCGATAACCTAAAGGAGACTGATTGTCTGTTTACAAGTCGCCCAGAGTGCCGCCCTCACGGTTGCTGTTATATATATATACACACATATATATTCAACTATACATGTGTGTATATGTTTGTGTATATATATATATATATATATATGTATGTATATAATTCTGTGTATATGTATAAATATATGTTAAATATATATGAATATATATATATATATATATATATATGTGAATGTGTATTTACTGTACACTATAAAATACTGTATATTTATACTGTGTGTATATATGTATATGTGTGTGTATATATATATATATATAAATATATATATATATATATATTAGGGGTGAGCGGGTTCGGATTTCTGAAATCCTAACCCCCCGAGCCCCCCCGATCCGAGGCCGATCCGAGTCAGGCTCGACTTTTCCCGCCTGACTCGGATCTGAAATCGAGGCAAAATGTCATCATCCCGTCTTACGGGTCTCGCGGGTTTCGGAATGTATATAAGGTACCCACGTCGGCGCCATTTTCTCACTCGGCTGTGGACAGTGAAAAGTTAGGGTTTGGAGTTAGGGCTGCCTGGGCTGTGTAGTGTTGTGCTGTGCTGTGCTGCGCTGTGCTGCTGTTGTCCATAGGGGCTGTGTCCACTCCTCCAAAGTCCATAGGGGCTGGCTGTGTTGTGCTGTGCTGCTGTTGTCCATAGGGGCTGTGTCCACTCCTCCAAAGTCCATAGGGGCTGGCTGTGTTGTTCTGTGCTGCTGTTGTCCATAGGGGCTGTGTCCACTCCTCCTGTCCATAGGGGCTGGCTGGACTGTGTTGTGCAGTCAGTTGTCCATTGGGGCTGTGTCCACTCCAAAGTCCAGTGCAGTGTCCCAGTCCTAAAGGGGTGCTGTAGTGTTGTCCAGGGGGTGCTCTGTCCATCAGGGGTGCTTTCCCCAAGTGCAAAAAAAATAATTATTTTTTCTGTGTTTGTGAATTGTGTGCGCAGTAGCCGCACGTGCATCAACAAAGTAGTGCCAAGCGTGCTCCTGTGTCATAAGTAAAGGGCCGGCTGGCTTGACCATTAAAGGGTGCTGTAACCCCCAAAGTGCACTCCAAACAAACTAAAAAATTATTTTCTGTGTTTGTGAATTGTGTGCACTGTGGCTGCACGTGCATCAACAAAGGAGCAGCACCAAGCGTGCGCCTGTGTCCCATAAGTAAAGGGCCGGCTGGCTTGTCCGTTAAAGGGTGCTGTAACCCCCAAAGGGCACTCCAAACAAAATAAAAAAATATATTTTTTTGTGTTTGTGAATTGTGTGCGCAGTAGCCGCACGTGCATCAACAAAGTAGCAGCAAGTGTGCGCCTGTGTCATAGGTAAAGGGCTGGCTGGCTTGACCATTAAAGGGTGCTGTAACCCGAAAAGGGCACTCCAAACAAAATAAAAAAATATACTTTTTTGTGTTTGTGAATTGTGTGCGCAGTAGCCGCACGTGCATCAACAAGTAGCGCCAAGTGTGCGCCTGTGTCATAGGTAAAGGGCCTGCTGGCTTGACCGTTAAAGGGTGCTGTAACCCCCAAAGTACACTCCAAACAAAATAAAAAAATATATTTTTTTGTGTTTGTGAATTGTGTACGCAGTAGCTGCACGTGCATCAACAAAGTAGTGCCAAGCGTGCGCCTGTGTCATAAGTAAAGGGCCGGCTGGCTTGACTGTTCAAGGGTGCTGTAACACCCAAAGTGCACTCCAATCAAAATAAAAAAATATTTTCTGTGTTTGTGAATTGTGTGCACTGTGGCTGCACGTGCATCAACAAAGGAGCAGCGCCAAGCGTGCGCCTGTGTCCCATAAGTAAAGGACCAGCTGGCTCATTTCTTAAAGATTGGTGTAACCTGCAAAGTGCACTAGTCTTCAACAAAAATAAAAAATTATTTTCTGTATTTGTATGCGCCTTAGCCGCACGTATATATCAATATAACATAAATGGAGGACCAAACTTTCTCTGATAAAAATAAAATAGGGAAAGATCAAGAACCACTTCCTCCTACTGCTGTTGCTGCTGCTGAGAGTTGTTCTACAACCCAGAAAGGAAGTAGGAACACCACTACTTTTACTAAACAATTGACCCTCCCACAGTCCTTAGCGAGGAGGATGAAGTACGACAGCAGTCATCCTGAAGCAAAACGTATAACTGAGGCCTTGACTGCTATGTTGGTGTTAGATGTGCGTCCGGTATCCAGCATTAGTGCAGTGGGATTTAGACAATTGATGGAGGTAGTGTGTCCCCGGTTCCAAATCCCGTCTAGATTCCACCTGCATCCTCAAAGCAGCAGTGACAAGCATGCGTCTGTCTGTTAAAGGGTGGTGTAACCCTCAAAGTGCGCTCCACAAACAATAAAAAAATTCTTCTTTTTTTTCTGTCTTTGTGAATTGTGTGGGCTGTAGCCGCACCTGCATCCTCAAAGCAGCAGCGACAAGCGTGCGTCTGTCTGTGAAAGGGTGGTGTAACCCTCAAAGTGCTCCAAAAAAAAAAATAGAGATTTTTCTGTGTTTGTGACTTGTGTGCGATGTAGCCGCACGTGCATCAACACAGTAGCAGCGCCAAGCGTGCGCCTGTGTCATTAGTCAAGGGCCGGTTTTGACATCTGGTCCGGACTGAAGGACGTGCCAACAATTTCTGACAAGTCTACTGTCACTGCATAAGATACTGTCCTCAAAGCAGCAGCAAAAAGCATGCATCTGTCTGTTAAAGGGTGGTGTAACCCTCAAAGTGCGCTCCACAAACAATAAAAAAATTCTACTTTTTTTTCTGTCTTTGTGAAATGTGTGGGCTGTAGTCGCACCTGCATCCTCAAAGCAGCAGCGACAAGCGTGCGTCTGTCTGTTAAAGGGTGGTGTAACCCCCAAAGAGCGCTCCACAAAAAAAAATAAATTATTTTTTCTTCTGTCTTTGTGAAATGTGTGGGCTGTAGTCGCACCTGCATCCTCAAAGCAGCAGCGACAAGCGTGCGTCTGTCTGTTAAAGGGTGGTGTAACCCCCAAAGTGTGCTCCAACCAAAATAAAAAAATCTTCTTTTCTGTGTTTGTGTGTGAAATATATGCGCAGTAGCCGCACCTGCATCCTCAAAGCAGCAGCGACAAGCGTACATCTGTCTGTTAAAGGGTGGTGTTACCCTCAAAGTGCGCTCCACAAAAAATAAATAAATCTTTTTTTTCTGTCTTTGTGAAATGTGTGGGCTGTAACCGCACCTGCATCCTAAAACCAGCAGCGACAAGCGTGCGTCTGTCTGTTAAAGGGTGGTGTAACCCCCAAAGTGTGTTCCACAAAAAATAAAATAATCATTTTTTCTGTGTTTGTGTGTGAAATGTATGCGCAGTAGCCGCACCTGCATCCTCAAAGCAGCAGTGACAAGCGTGCGGCTGTCTGTTAAAGGGTGGTGTAACCCCAAAAGTGTGCTGCAACCAAAATAAAATAATCATTTTTTCTGTGTTTGTGTGTGAAATGTATGCGCAGTAGCCACACCTGCATCCTCAAAGCAGCAGCGACAAGCGTGCGGCTGTCTGTTAAAGGGCAGTGTAACCCCAAAAGTGCGCTCCAACCAAAATAAAATAATCTTTATTTCTGTGTTTGTGTGTGAAATGTATGCGCAGTAGCTGCACCTGCAACCTCAAAGCAGCAGCGACAAGCGTGCATCTGTCTGTTAAAGGGTGGTGTAACCCTCAAAGTGCGCTCCACAAAAAATAAAAAATTATTCTTTTTTTTTCTGTCTTTGTGAATTGTGTGGGCTGTAGCCACACCTGCATCCTCAAAGCAGCAGCGACAAGCGTGCATCTGTCTGTTAAAGGATTACATCGGAAACAGCATCCAAGTAGGCATGTCAGACAGTCCGTACATGTCCTGGCAGGAAAAAGAGGCAATTTGGAGGCCCCTGTACAAACTGGCTCTATTTTACCTGAGTTGCCTCCCCTCCAGTGTGTACTCCGAAAGAGTGTTTAGTGCAGCCGGGAACCTTGTCAGCGAAAGGCGTAGGAGGTTGCTTCTACAAAATGTGGAGAAGCTGATGTTCATAAAAATGAATTATCAACTCTTCCAGGGAGACCAGCCTCCAGAACATACAGAGGGACCTGTGGTTGTGGATTCCAGCGGAGACAAATTAATACTCTGTGAGGATGAGGATGTACACAACACTGAAGAGGGTGAGGAATCGTTGGGTGAGGAGGTTGAGGACGACATCTTGCCTCTGTAGAGCCAGTTTGTGCAGGGACAGATTAATTGCCATCTTGGTTTGTGGGGGCCCAAACGAACCAATCATTTCAGCCACAGTCATGTGGCAGACCCTGGCGCTGAAATGATTGGTTTGTTAAAGTGTGCACGTCCTGTTTATACAACATAAGGGAGAGTGGGAGGGCCCAAGGACAATTCCATCTGCACCTCTTTTTTTTCTTTGCATTATGTACTGTTTGAGGCCTTGTTTTTCAAACTGCCATCCTGTCTGCCACTGCAGTGTCACTCCTAGATGGGCCACGTGTTTGTGCCGCCATCTCGTGTCGCTTAGCATAGTCATCCATCTACCTCGGTGCAACCTTTTAGACATAAAAACACTATTGTGAGGTGTGAGGTGTTCAGAATAGACTGGAAATTAGTGGAAATTAAGGTTTTTGAGTTTAATAATAGCATAGGAGCAGAAAAATCAACACATTCTGTGATTTCAGATGTTTTTATGTTTTTTTTTAAAAAAAAATACAGATCCAAAACACAAAACTCAGAGTCCAAAACACCGAAGGGTGGTTTTGGCAAAACCAATCCAGATCCAAAACACGAAGAAAGATCCAGATTCAAAACCAAAACAAAAAACACGAAAAGTGGCCGGTGCACACCCCTAATATATATATATATATATATATATATATATGTATATATATATATATATATATATATATTATAATAACACATCTGGACTAGTATGTAAGGATTTACACACATTGTCCTCTTTTGTTGTTTCTAGATTCTGGTCCTGGACTATTGATGGTGACGGCAACACTTTTTGAAGAAGGAAGCGTGCTCACATTTGTTTTATATGATTTACTGCTTTCTCTGTATGTCTTTGTTTCTTATTGAATTGTTGGAGCTATATTTGGGCATTTAAGCGCTGAGGTTTTCCAATTTTTCAAACATACGCATACACACACATATATATTTTTAGGCATGCCATGCCATCTCTTTAATTCAGGGCACTTGTGAATTACACAGATTCTGTGGCTGATTAAAACTAGGTGAGATGTAGACTTGAAGTCAACCAGCCACAGAATCTCTGTAATTCATATGTGTCCCAATTAAAGGGATGATATGGCAAGCTTAATACTGTTTATTTTTTTCTTATATGTGTAATAAAATTATTAAACTCCTGTACTAACACTAATTTATATTGCTTCTAGCCAGCACCCTAAGGAGGGTGGTGCAGTCAGTGCCATCGCACAGGGTAGAGAGTCCTGTGAGCGGCATTGTCACAGCCCAATAGCTTCTGCATCTGGCTAGCAGGGTGCCTGGAATGGCACAGACCACACCCCCATATCAGAAGTCACACCCCCACCATGCTAGGCAGACCTCCTGGGGCAGCACACAATAGGCCCTTCATAAATTTCAGCTCCTTAATCTGATACTGCAACTGGATGATTGCTGTCATACTTGTTTGCTCTTGCAAATGATTGTTTATCAGTTAATTGTTTTTTTGAGGATACGATACAAGTAGACTTCCTCCTGGTCCCCTTCTGGGATGAAGATCCACTGACAGCAACAGCAGCAGCAACAGGTGTAGTCATCAAGGATCCTTCTGAGGAATCACAGATAGGAGAGGAGTCAATCATGCTTCAAATAACAACATTGGATGCAGCAGGACTACTCCCGATGATGAATGAGGATGTTGATGATGCAGGTGTTGATTGAAGGTGCTTGGGTCCCACAGAGAGGGAGCAGGTAGGTGACACTAGACTTGTTACATTTTGAGTTTTGGAACTTGGCGACATACACTTTGATATTTGATGAATGCGCTCCAAGTGACGTAACAAGGAGGAGGTTCCTAGGTGGTTTAGGTCCCTCCCTCTACTCACTCTTGCTTGGCAATGGTTACATATGGCTTGGCAACTGTTGTCCGTATTGGGGTGGAAATAATTCCACACGTGAGAAGTGGATTTTTTTGTCTTTTGCCCCGGAATGACAACAATGGGCTTTGGCTTTTTCAATCCATGGGCAACAGCTGTTGCCTTACTTACACAAAGGACATCCTCGGCATCAACATCCTCATCACCAACATCTTCATCATCAACATCGTCATCATCCTTAGCGCCTTCAACTACAAAAATATCCTCCTCCTCCATGTTCAATTCTACAGAAGCATCCTCAGTGACTATGTCTGCAAGATGATGACTGCCCTTCCCCACATTTACAGAGGGCACACAAATGTTGGAACTTGGAGGGTCCTCCAGTACACTAGTATTTAGGTCTGGCTCACACATGGCAACTGTGGACACACTTGCACTCCCCTCTGGGATTTGTGATTTCAATTTCTCAGGGCACACAGTTGGTTTTTCCGGAGCTGTCTTACTCTTCTTAACAACTTTCAATTTTTTAATGGTACCAACACCACTACTACTACAAGCAGAAGGGCTATCAGAACCAGCAGTCAATATAAATAAAGGCCAAGGCCTTATCCTTTCCTTGCCACTTCATTGAACTGAAGGCCACTAACTAACTATGTTTTTTTAAAGTCCCTGTACAGGTTGGGAAATGCTTTTTCGGAAGGTTTGCAAAGGATTATTTAACAGTCAATTGTTTTTGGAAGCACTCTTCCTGGTTCCCTTCTGGGATTAAAATCCACTCCTAGCCGCAGAAGCAGGCACAGAATTCTCGAGAAAGACACAACGTAAGGCCTTAAATCAGGGGTAGCCAACCTCAGTCCTCGAGAGCTACTAAAAGTTCATGTTTTCCAGAAAAGCTAGCAGGTGCACAGTTATATTCATTACTTAGCACCACATTTGAAAAGATCCATAGGTGGCGTTAATTATTACAGTTGTGATTCTGTGAGGAGACCTGGAAAACATGCACTGTTGGTAGCTCTCGTGGACCAGGGTTTGCTACCCCTGATTTAAATCATAGATCTTACGCTTGTCCACATATCTGTGTTGGTTAAGTGGCACTTTGAGGCCACTAACTAACTATGTTTTTTTAATGTCCCTGTACAGGTTAGGAAATGTTCAATGTGGAAGCTTTGAAAAGGATTATTTTACAGTCAATTGTTTTGGAAAGCAGTCTTCCTGGCCCCCTTCTGGGATGAAAATCCACTCCTAGTAGCAGAAGTTGGCGCAGGATTCTCAAGAAAGACACAACATAAGACCTTAAGGGGTAAATTTAATTTACTAAAGTGAGAGTTTTTAGAAGTCAGTTTTAGAAGTGATGTTGCTTGCCCATAGAAAATAATCAGATTCTAGCTATTATCTTCTAGACAGTGACTAGTTAAGTAGAATTTGATTGGTTGCTATGGGGAACATCACTTCTAAAATGCACTTCTAAAAATTCTCACTTCTCACAATTAAATTTACCCCTTAATATCTTTGTGCTGGTTAAGTGGCAGTTTGAAGGCCACTAACTAACTATGTTTTTTTAATGTCCCTGTACAAGTTTGGAAATGCTTTTTCATGTGGAAAACACTACTAGAACTCTTCCTGGTCCCCATCTTGGATGAGAAAATCCACTCCCAGCAGCAGCAGGCATGGCCCTCAAGGATTCTTCTGGGGCAAGGATGTGAATGTGTCAACTTTTTTTTGTAAATGCCTCTTCCCCTCCCCTTCTCCCTCAAAAATTTTCTTCGGAATCAAAAAATGACATAAAATTTACTACCAATCAACCCTTCATGTCCCTGCCCTGCCTACATACTCCAACTCCCTCAGGGCTCTCTTGAATAATAAAAACATTTGTTTCCTGATGTGCCATGTTGGAAGTTGAACTGCCAGGTGTTTGTGCTGCCCACTGCTGCTGCTTAGCTTAGTCAGTCAGCTAGCTTGGTGCAAATTTTGGGCCTAAACTGTATGAAAACAATATAGTGAGCTGTGAGGTGGTCAAAATGAACTGGAAATGAGTGGAAATAAATGTATTGAGGTGAATAATACTGTAGCAACAAAAACAGTCCCATTTTATGTGATTTTAGCTGTTTTTATGATCTTTTAAGAAAAAATCCAGATCCAAAAACAAAACCAAAAAACAAAACACGGAGGTGAGGTTTTGGCAAACCAATCCAGAACCAAAACCAGGGAAGATCCAGATCCAAAAGCAAAACCAAAACACGAGGGTTGGCACACATAAATAAGTTTTGAGCAAGGAAATTCTACCCACAATTTTAGTATATTTCTGTGTTGTACTGTTTTCTATTGAACATACTTGTGAATTACTTTGATTGGTTATTGCTAATACATTACTAATTTGCAAAACTTTTTTAACCAAAATGAATTGCTGTGTGTTTGTGCTGCTGCTCTGTTGGTTGCTTAGTTTAGTCAGCCAGCCTTTGGCCTATGTTGGTGAACAATATTGTGAGCTGTGAGTTGGCCAAAATTGACTGGAAATGACTGGAAATTAATGTTATTGAGGTTAATAATACTGCAGGAACAAAAAAAAGTCCCAAATTATGTGATTTTAGCTGTTTTTTATCAATTTTTTAAGAAAATACAGATCCAAAACCAAAACATGTGAGGGTAGTTTTGCAAACCCAGAATCAAAACTAAAACACGAAAGTTAATCCAGATCCAAAACCAAAACACTGGGTGTCAGTGCACATACATACATAATATATAGTTAAAACATATTGAAATTTTGGATTGTAATTGAAAATGTGATAATAATGTTTTACCAATTATTTATCCAATAATATTCACGTACATAGTGTATATGTGAATATTATTAGATAAATAATTATTAATGAAATACACTTCCCTTTCATTTATTACATTTGTGTGTAATCTGTCTTGAATAGAGTTATCCTAATGATTTAAACATATATTTCCTGTGCATAACCTTTTGAGTAAGCTGCTGTATTGATGGTTTATAATTGTATTACTTATAATAAAATATTAAATGATAAAAACATATAATTTGCTTTAATAATAAGATATTAATATGAGGAAAGCACATAAGTAGGCTTTCACGAAAGCATCCTGAACAAGGACATACTTTAGCACCCCTGTAATAAGTAGAGATGAGCGGGTCCGGTTTTCCCACGTGACTTGGATCTCGAAACGAGACAAAACGTGATCCTCCCGCTGTCAGATTCTCGCGGGTTTTGGATTATATAAAGGTCCCCGTGATTGGCGCCATTTTCACTCCGGCTGTGGAGAGAGAAGCTAGCAGATGTGTAGTCACTGTCAGTCAGTCACTCAGTGTGTTTATCCAGTCAGGGTCTTGGGCTGAAGGCTTCTGCTGTGTTGTCCATAAAGGTACTTAGGCTGCAGTATATAAAGGGGGGCTTCCTTTAGCGGGTGCTGCAGGTGCTGTGGCACTTGTCCTGTCAATTAACTGTGGCTGCTGCTGTGTTGTTGATTTGTCCATCAGACTATTAGTGCAGTCCATAAAGGGGTGCTGTGTCAATTAAGGGTGCTCTTCCCCAGTGTAAAAAAAATAAAAGTGTTTTTTTTTCTTTTTTTGTGTGTGTGTGCGTTAGCAACTTAGCTGCGCTATTATTGTTCGGTGACACTGCCGCAGTTTATCGTCCATGTTGTTGCGACTCTGCAGGTGGTCTGTCCGCACTTGGCAGCGCATGCTTTGTTATCCATAAAAAAGGAGTGCTGTCTGTGTTGTTCACAAGGGGCTGCTGCCTCGTTCAGGGATGCCCGTCCCCAGTGTTAAAAAATAAAAGTGAAATAAAATTAATATTATCAATCAACAAAAAATAAATAAAAAGATATATTTTTTTGTGTGTGTGCGTTAGCAACTTAGCTGCTATTATTGTTTGGTGACACTGCTGGCCAGACCGCAGTTTATCATCCACATATTTGTGACTCTGCAGATGGTCTGTCTGCACTTGGCAGGGTTATTTTGTTGTCCATAAAAAAGGGGTGCTGTCTGTGTTGTTCATCAAGGGGCTGATGCTTCATTCAGGGGTGTTCTTCCCCAGTGTAAAAAAATATTGTTCGGTGACACTGAAGGTCAGACTGCAGTGTAAGTTTGTTGATATGGAGGACGATCAATGAGAGGAGCATGGGAACCACATACCAATCTTGCAGCTGCTGCCAGCAGTCATGATGACAATGCAAGGCCATCAATGTCATCTACGAAGGCCGATGTCCAAGGGCTTAAGTAAGGGCATTTAAAATCAAACAAGCAATGTTTTACAGTGTTAATAAAAAACAAATTAAAAGCTAAGTTAGCTGCAGAGAAACAAAAAATTGTCAATATGCCATTTACTACACAAAGTGGCAAGGAAAGGATAAAGTCTTTGCCTTTATTTATGACTGGTGGTTTAGCATCTTATGATGATGCAAGCCCTTCTCCTTTTAGAAGTGTCAAAAAAATTTAAATCGCTAAGACACATGAACCAACTGTGTGCTCAGAAAAGTCAGAGATCCACGAAAAGAGTCCAAGTGTGTCCACGGTTGACATGTGTGAGCCTGACCTTTCTAATACTGTACTTGAAGAAATCCTCCTTCCACCATTTGTGTGCCCTCTGCAAATGTGGCGATGAGCAGCACAAATCAACATGCTGACGTAGAAATCGAGGATGCTTCTGTGGAATTGATCCAGGAGGATGAGGAGGATATTTCTCTAGTTGGCGCTAACAAGGATGATGAGGATGTTGATGATGAGGATGTTGATACCGAGGATGTTGTTTGTGTAAATCAGGTAACAGCTGTTGTCCATGGTATAAAAAAGCCCTTTGTCATACCGGGGCAAAAGACAAAACTATCCACTTCTCATGTATGGAATTATTTCCACCCAAATCCGGACAACAGTTGTCAAGCCATCTGTAACATTTGCCAAGCAAGAGTGAGTAGAGGTAAGAACCTTAATCATCTAGGACCCTCCTCCCTGTTACATCACTTGCAGCGCATTCATCAAATTCCAAAGTGTTTGCAAATTTCAGAAACTTTGCCTAAAAACATAGCAATCAGTCCAGCGTCACCTAGCTGCTCCCTTCTCTCTGTTAGATACAAGCGCCTGAAATCTCCACCACCAACACCTGCATCATCAATATCCTCAATCATGATCGGAAGTAGTCCTGTGGCATTCAATTTCATAAGAATGACTGACTCCTCTCCTATCCATGATTCCTCAGAAGGATCCTTGAGTGCTACGGCTGTTGCTGCTGCTACTGCTGCTGCTGGGGGTGTATCTTCATCCCAGAAAGGGACCAAGAAAACTACTACTAGTAGTAACTTAATTTTTTTATTATTAATAAACCATCCTTTGATAGAGGAAGTAAGTATAAGAGCTGTCACCCAGTTGCACAGCGGATCATGAATGCCATGATGGCTGTGCTAGTATTAGATGGTGAAATAATAGAAAATGAGGATGATAGTGTGGAGGAAGTGCAAAAGGAGGATGAGGGGGAAATTTGTGTCCTATCTGACGCTAATGAGGATGTTGATGACGAGGATGTTGTTTGCGTAAATCAGCCACCAGTGGCAGCAGTTCTTGCTCGTGATAAAAAGAAAGCCAGAAAGGTCACGTCCTGGGAGTGGAATTATTTTAATCTAAATTCTTACAACAGTTGTGAAGGCATCTGTTCCATTTGTAAAGCCAAAGTTAGCAGAGGAAGGGTCGTTAACCATCTGGACACCTCCTACCTGCTACGTAATTTGCAGTTCATACAATTTGTTTAACAAAATTATAATAATTTGTAAATTAATTACAAGCAGTCCAGTATCAGCTACCAGCAGTTTGGACCAGCACATGCAATCTTTACCACCAACACCCTCATCATCAACCTCCTCCTTAATAATTATAGGTAGTCCTTCCAAAAAATGTTTTGTGGGGGCCCAAACAAACCAAGGAGTTCAGCCACAAAAGTGTCAGTCTTTGTCGCTAAAGTGCTTGGTTTGTTAAACTGTGCATGTCCTTTTTAATATCCCACATAAGAGTGTGTGAGAGGTCCCAAGGACAATTCCATCTCTTTTCTTCACATTTTGAACAATGTGGGGCATTGCCGGCTAACATTATTATAGTTTGTTAAACTGCCATCCTGTCTACCACTGCCGTGTAGTAATGTTTCATAGATGTCCTATACTTTCATAAACTGCCGTGCGTTTGAGCCGCTGCTCTTTAGCTTACTTTAGCCAGCCAGCTCGCTGCAGCCTTTGGCCTTAATTGGTGAAAAATAGTGAAATCAATATTGTGAGCTGAGTTGGTTAAAAATGCCTGGAAATGCCTGAAAATGATTGTTACTAAGGTTAATATTACTGTAGGAACAAAAACAGGCCCAAATTATGTGGTTTTAGCTGTTTATATAATTTTTGGGAAAAAATCCAGATCCAAAACCAAAACAAATCCAGATCCAATACCTTGAAAGAGATACAGATCCAAAACCAAAACCAAAACATGGGAGTTGGCGCACATCCTTAGTAACAAGCTTCGCTATGACACTGCTCTGCTGGTTGTCACACAGAAACCCTGCAAGAGAAGTACAGGTTCCCAGGAAATAGACAACTGCACCTCCTCACTTTACATCCATGCATTAGCTGACATTTTTACATTAGACAAAATGCAAAAATAAATTTGACACTTTGCCGAAATACAAATGTGAGGTACAAAATATTTACCACTAACAGTATTTGGAGAGACCTGATCACTACAGCTCAGAACTACTTTCAGCCCACAGTATAATTACAGTTTGTATAATTACTGTTTGTGAGTACTTTAATACTGTACATAGTCTACACTTTGAAGAAGTCTATACTGTACTTTGAAGAAGTAGCTGATACATTTTTAGGCACATTTTTGGGTATACATTGTATGCATGAGATACAGTAACAGCAATAGTTGGAACCAGAGATGAGCATTTTGAAAATAGTTAAGCTAAATATTCGATTCATGTCAGATTTTGCCAATACGTTTTCCCTGCCATAACCAAACTACACAAATGAATTTTTTGACTTCACAATTCCAATTCTCTTCTTGGATTATAAATACAGGAAAATGAGAATTTACCAACACAGAAAAGTGAAATAGAAGACCACACCACCAAAACTATGTACAGTATATATATATATATATATATATATATATATATAAAATGGCTTGTTTCACTTTCTATGCACAATATTGCAACACAATTTTGCTCATCTATAATAAGAAAGCTACTCTCTGTTTAAATGAAATTGTACAATTGTGAAATTTGTTCTGGTTATAAAGATAAAGATCCAGTGAGTTTCATCCTGTACCTATGAGATTTTCCGATTTAGTACACAGTATAACTTATAAATTGGATATTCAAAACTCACTATTCAAACAGCATTGTATGATGGTTAATACTACTGCATATGTACTGAGAACTTTCATATTGATCCATTAACTCATATTACAGTTTGTGTCTGGTCCTTGTCAAATAATATATTTATCAGGCAAATCATCATTGTATGCCAGTGAACAAATGATCTACTTATGACAATGCCCTTCATGTGTTTGTTTCCGCTATTAAATATGAGATCCCTTGGAACAAGTACTTAACAATTAGAGAACATATGTTTGTGATACATTTGATATTTTCTCATAGAGAAACCTGGATTATTGCCAAAGCTCACTCTGAATAAATTTACTCCTACTTGTTCCTTTTTTAAACCAGCGTTACTTGTCTAGTAAGGGTTAGGGGCCAACTGTCATAAACGAAAATGAGTGTAATTTAAAATTTTCCCAGATATCAGATTTATTATTGTAAAATGTCATTACTGTAAAAGTACGAGTAATTTGGGGTGTCACACAGGGGCCCACAGGTAAATGAAAGTGGTTTTAGACCCTTTTCCTCAGTATGTCTAGAGCTTTAACAATTAGTGATAAACATTAGATAAGAAATTTGTATAAATGTAAAATGTTATTGTGCAAAATTTTTGACTCACTCCGCTCACAGGCAGATAAGGCTTACCGGCGCCCTGTGTTGGCCCCAACCCCAAACATGTGACGTCATGTGAGAGGACGGGGCTGTTGACAGGAGAAAGTTTAGAGCTGTCCAGATGCTCTGGATGGCTCACACACTGCATGATGTGAGCCTGGAAAGTTCTTTGGATGCTGTGAGCAGCACTGGAGTAGAGCTACTGAAAGCAGGGTGCCATTCCAGAAACCCTGCACCGCTTTACATCCCTCTCTCTACGGCTCTCTGTGCCACAGTATTCCACACAGATTTACGCTATCATATTTTTCCCACTGGGCAGATTACTTTATACCCCAAACACACTACAGAGTAAACCTCCATTGTATCTGCTCAATTTGAAGACTGTAACTTCACTGAAATTAGGAATTTACAAATGTATTACTGAATGGATGTTGTGCAGAATGGCAAAACAAAATCACTTCTGCAAAAAGGCGAAATTATTCAAGACAACTTGTGTTGCAAATTTACTTATTTCAGCACAGCACGTGCAGCACAGATGGTGTAATGGTTAGCATTACTGCCACACAGCACTGAGGTTGTGGGTTTGATTCCCACTATGGCCCTAACTGTGTGGAGTTTGTATATTCTCCCTGTGCTTCCGTGGGTTTCCTCCGGGTGCTCAGGTTTCCACCCACACTCCAAAAATATACTGGTAGGTTAATTGGTTCCCAACAAAAAATTGACCATAGTGTATATGTGTGTGAGCATGTGATAGAGAATATAGGCCCTCATTCAGACCCACTCGCAAGCGGGCGCACGTACGTTAGGCGTACGTACAAAATTATTTAAATTCAATGGCTCGCTCGTATTTTCTTTCGCATCTAAAATTCCTCCCTAAACTCAGGCGACTCCTCCTCTAACTAACGAGCGTGCGAAATAGCGAGCGTACATCCCCGAAATGGCTTGAAGGGAACGCACGCACAAGTGAAACCGGAAGTGGCCTTGTCAGATGTCGATTACCTGCTCCTTTATTCTGCCTACCTCCCTCAATCGTATCATGCCAATCAATGTATCAATTAGCTTAATTGTTTTTTTTTTTTCAACACAATGCAAGAAACTTTACTCTTGTCCGTGTTTGTGTTTACCCGCAGAATACGTACGGATGGAACATTCGCTTTTATTGTTCAAAAAACATGTGAACCACAATTAAACAATTGTTCTATTGCTGTGGATCCTCGCATATTTTCCGGGGTTCATTTCTTTATTTAAATTTGCAAACGCATGTCACTGCATCAAGCCTATCATAACTCTCCAGAGATTTCTGGCCCTGTTGAACACATGACTCATACACTAACCAATAAAATTGCTCCTGTTAATTTCCAAAATACATTAGCCAATCAGAAATTTATTGCACACTTTATCAAAAATGTTTTGTATGAAAAACTCCATTGCCATCATGAGAGCCTCCGCATTCACCAGGCGCGAGCTGCTGGTGCTTACGGAGGTGATGGATCGCCGTATCACCAGCCAGCCTCCACCCATCACCAACCGGCAGAAGCGCTCCGTGTATGGACCGAGGCACGGTCCCGCCTGCGGTCCTTAGGTTCACGCCGCAACATCGGGCAGCTGGAGTGCAGGTGGTCAGACCTGCAACGGCGAACGCCCCGCTTGCTGGCATGCTTTCGCATGCAGATCCTGGAAAGTAAGTGTTATGTATTGTGGTTTTCATGTTTGTGTTTGTGGGGCAAACTGCGTGTGCATGTTTTCCTGTCTGTCCTATTTATTATTTGTCCTCATATCTGCGTGTGCATGTTTTCCTGTCTGTCCTATTTATTATTTGTCCTCATATCTACGTGTGCATGTTTTCCCTCTATTTCTGTTTTTTTCATTCTACTCCTATTTGCATGTTTTTTGTTGTTGTTTTTTTTTTTTTTATTTGGGCCCCGGATTTGCCCAGAAACTAACCTCAATTTGTTTGACATATTTTAGGAGGACAGCCAAGACTACGCCGTCACCGTCCGGCCAGACGGCGTTCCCGGCCACTATCCCCAACCCCCAGCCAACACTCCACCCCAAATATTTCCCCTATACCCCACTCCTCCCCAGCCTTCCAAGACCCTCTCCCGGAACTGTCGGGCCTCCTTCCCCTCCGTCCCACTTCCCCCTCTCCTCCACCCACCCCTCTTCCAATTACCCCCTCCCCGGAGTCCGTCATTACCCCTCCCCGTTCTTTGGGGAATGAAGGCTCCTCCGAGGAAGAACATGGAGGGACTTCCGGAGCTCCCGTTTTGGCTCCCGGTATGTTTTTCTTTCACATTTTTTTTAACCACAAACTGTTTGTATGTAATCATGTGTCGTGCCTTTATTCGTTGCTTGTTTGGTTTACTTTTGGTGATTTAGCAGTTTGCCTTTACCTCTTCCTGCTGATTTCAACATACACATATCATACCTGTGGGAATTTGTACATAGGCCTTGTATTTTTGGCAGCACCCCCTTTTTGTTTTTTTTTGTTTTTTTTAGGTTTAGGAGTGATTTCGTTGTGTTTTTGTTTTTTTAATGTGGATTCCCTATTGTTTTATTAATCCACACACTTTTCTCACCCACAGAGGAACAGAGGCGTCGACAAGAGGTGGACGAATGTGTTGGCCAGATGCGCAAACATGTCATTGGCATTCTTGTGGGCCTTGACCGGCTGTCTGGCATCCTTCGCCAGTAGTTTTTTTTGTTTATTTTCGTTTTCTAAATAAATTTTTTTGTTCTAATATACGTTCTGGCTCATTCTTTTTTTCCAAAACAAAAATAGTTTTCCCTGACATAAGTAGACTGTTCCTGCAAGGATTTCCCTTTTTTAAAAGTTAGATTGTGTTTGGTATTTGTATGTTAAACAGCCACAAGAAACACATAACAGTAACAATGTCATTTCCCTTTTTGGGTGTAGTGTCAATTAGATATTTCGACATTTTACAGGTTCCTAGTTGGTGTGCAAGCTGCTTAGGCCAATCTTCAAAATCCAAAGGTTTGGACAGGCTTCCTTTTGGTGTGGGTTGGGAACCTGAAAACATATTTCAGTTTACATCAACTGGTGTCAGTACTGGATTACCCCTTAGTCAAATGTAAGGTGTGTTAACCTGGTTACACTTGCTGTTAACGTCCAAAAGAAGGAAGACCATTTCACTCTCCAAACATTTATTCACAACATAAATGAGAAATCAAAGTGGTCACTCCCAAAAAAAAAAAAACAGTGATAATCTCAAATACAACACATACAAATAAAATATTTAAATAAAAAAAACAATCAAGAACTGGTTGACGAAGGACCATGCCAACATGATTCCACAAACATGGCGTTGCGATATGGGTTCCAGAATATATGCCCAAAATCACCAGATCCAGGTTTGGTAAGGGTAGCAGGAAGTAGTGAGCGTTGGAGTGGCAAAGATTTTGTGAACAAACAGAAGATGGTGAAAAAAATAAAAATAAATTAGATGTTCGCAAACAAACACAAACACATTAGGTATAAACACTGTAGTTTTGGTCAAACTTACCTAAAAAATCTGGCCACCACATCATCGCGTATGGCCCCCCCACATACTGACCTCCGACCAACCTCGGGGGGCCATCCTCAGGTAAGGCATCCTCTGGCTGCATTGGGACACCACTCCTTATGGCGATGTTGTGAAATATCCCACACAGGACCACAATTTTCGACACCATATCCAGCAAATACATGAGCTCGCCACCAGAGTGGTGGAGGCATCTGAATCGGCCTTTTAAAAGGCCAATACAGCGCTCCACCACTTGCCTAGTGGAATTATACTCACTTTGTGGGCCTGGTGTGGGAGCCAAATAAGGAGTGAGCAGCCAGGACATGCAAGGGTATCCACTGTCTCCTGTGAAAAATAAGAGACAACATCAGGAACACTGTGTATCAAGCTTAACATTGTTATGTACTAAAGGTCTCCACTTACCCAGAAGCCACACATCACCAGCTTGTAGGTTGTTTAATTTGTGCCATATCCCTGATTGCCGGATGACGAAGGAGTCATGTGCACTTCCTGGTAATTTTGCATTCAGGGACAGGATCTGGAGGGAGGCATCACATACCACCATTACATTCAGGGAGTGATAGTGTTTCCTGTTTCGAAATATGGCCTCCAGCCGTGCTGGAGGCTGAAGTGGTATGTGAGTACCATCCACAACCCCTATGATGTGTGGGAAGCCAGCTATTTGGTAAAAATTGGCCTTGGCCACACTAAGGGCACCCATATCCAAAGGCATTTGAATAAAATGATGGAGGTGCTTGAAAAGTGCCTCCATCACTGCCCTCAGGATCCGGGAAAAGGAGGATTGGGAGATGCCCGCCACTATTCCCACCGTTGTTTGAAACGATCCTGAGGCACAGAAATGTAACACCGCCATAAATTGCGACAGTGGTGGTATTGCTGTTCGACTGTCAATTTGCCGCTCAAGATCACTTTCTATTAATGAGAGAGTGTCTATGATGATTTTGGGAGGTAGATGGTAGCGTCTTAAAACCTCATCATCGGCCATTCCAAAAAGGGTGACACGTGTTTGAAATATCTGGGGCCTTGCATGCCTACGATGCCTACGCCTGGGATGAGATTGAGGTTGGTCGGCTTCCGGGAGCATGGCAAGAACAATCCGCCCCAGATCAACCTGAAATTCAAAGATTTCAAAGTAAGGCTTTTGACCCACCCCAAAACTATATTAAAACAACTTAGCTTGATGATACCATCCATTGCTGCTTACATGCCGGGGTATTGTCATGATACGTCCAAACTGAAAATAAACACCAAAATTACTTGACACATTTCACTCTGGGCATTTTTGTTTAAAAATTTTGTGCTAGACCAAAGTTAAAATATGCCAAACACCCATTTAGCAAAACCGCAAAGCGACCTTTTTACACATTACATCAAAATGGGTCGAAATGTTGGCTCAAAAAGCGAAAGATAAACCACCAAAAAGTTAGAATGATTATTAAGCTGTTTAAAATGCGCTAATTAGTTCGCTAATACAAGTCACAAGAGTAACTACTAAAAATGCGCTAATTAGTTCGCTAATACAAGTCACAAGAGTAACTACTAAAAATGCGCTAATTAGTTCGCTAATACAAGTCACAAGAGTAACTACTAAAAATGCGCTAATTTGTTCGCTAATACAAGTCACAAGAGTAACTACTAAAAATGCACTAATTAGTTCGCTAATACAAGATAAAAAATGGACTTACCAAGAGCAAATATCTAAGATGCAAAATCAAAAGGTCTTTGGGGTCGAAAATAAACAAAATCTAAAATAGAAAAAATTAGGGATCCAAAAATTACAAAATATACGAAACACAATGAAACAACAACTGAACAAAAGTTAGACTTCACAAAACTTACCAAATCAAGAAACGAGGTCCCAAAAATATAAACCAACAAAGATAACGGAAAAAAAAACGCAAATCTAACCAACAAACGAATCTCCAACCGCCAACTCCTTTCTACGCAATCAATAAACTCCAGCCAAGATAACCTCCAACAATCCAAAAACGCCACCTCGACTTGAGACACACCAAGCCATAAATAGTGTTTCGTTTCCCGCACAAATTAAGGAGGGATCATAGGGCCGCACAATCAATGATGCGGCCGCAAAATAAGGACGCATGTATAAATACATCACAAAAACACATTCAAATTCTGGTGTATTTCTTGTTTGGACCTCAGACATGGCGACAGACCAGGGAAAAAATGGCCAAGAGTCAGGCGGTAAGTCTTTCATGCATTTTCTAGCAACGATTAATTTGAAACATAAGATTAGGCAAGTTGTGATTTTGTGAATTCTGTAAATTTACACAAATAGGTGAGGAGGATGACATGGAAGAGGCTGCTGGGCCCAGTTTTCCTGCCAAAGCGGGCAAAAAAAAAAGGCAGCCACATTTCACAAGAAAGGAGATGGAGGTTTTGATCCAGAAGTGTGTGGACATCCTGCCACAGGCAGACAGGAATATGAGTCTAAGCCAGAAGTGGAGAATGTGGGAAGAGGTAGCCGTTGCTGTCAATAGAGTGGGTGATTATGTCCGTCTAGCCCGGGATGTCAAATGGCGGTAAGTAAACCCTTGCCCCCCCTAAAAACAAACCCCATTTTAAACCAAAGGATAATGGCTTCCATTTTTCCCCACAGATGGGGCGACTTCAAATATCGCCTAAAGCAAAAACTCGCGGACAGGGCTAGGCATGCAAGGGGGACAGGTGGGGGTCCCACTCCTGTGTCATTGGAGTTGACGGATTTAGAAGAGCTGGCACAGGGGTGTGTGCAGCCTGTGGAGGTGTTTGGCGTGTCCAACATGGATACAGACATGCCAGACTTTGCGGCTCCTCATGTTGGCCCAGGTAAGTATTGTGATGTCACCAACTCTGAAATGCTATTGTGCCAATATGTAGATTCTAATGTGACTCTTTTCTCATTTTTCCAACAGAGGCACAGGCGGATGAGTCTGCTCCAGAGGGATGCCTTGGCCGCAGAATTTCTGCTGGCTCTGCAGGGGAGGAACCAGTACATCCGGCTGAGGACCCTGCAGAAGCCAGTCCAGGGCGTGCCCCTCCGGATTTCCATACGGAGATTCTGCAGAGGATGGACGCCAGTCTGATACGGGTGGCTGAGGCCCTGGAGCAAAATGCTGCGGCCAACGTGACCATTGGTCAGGCCCTGGCGGAAAATACCAGGGCCAACATCCGCATCACCGATGCCCTGGAGCAGCTCGTTCGCCAGCACATGGTGGAGCCGACCTCCCTTCCTGCCGGAACATCAGGATCCTCCACCTCTGGCACAACATCAGCCAATCCTCCAAATGTGCCTAGCCCTGTGCCTAGTCCAGAGGCCACAACATCTGCCTCTGGACAGGCCAGCCCGATGGCATCCCGGACCCGGTCTGGCGCCCACCCTCCCCCATCCAAACGGGCGAAAAAACGGTGACAGCAATGGCGACTTTTCCCACACTCCTTCTGTGCTTGGCTCATATTCCTTTCTGGTCAAAACTTCCCTCTCCTTTCTTGTGAAATGTTTTTAATTTATTTTTGTACGTTTATGTTAGCAGTTATTGATTATTTATTTTTGATAAAAAGTATCTTTGCCAGAAAAAAACAAAACAAAATATTAGGCCAATTGGTTTGTGTTTAACCAATAAATTTATGTTCAAAATCTGACATTGTATTGTGACATTATTGTACAAATGGGTTACATTTAATCCTGGCCCTAAAGGCAAAAAAGGACACCAAAAACCATTTCATTTTTAAAAAAAAAAGGCCTCTTGAAGGAACGTTTAAAATATCACATAACGATGCAAATTCCACATTAATAAAAAAAAGGGGAGCTAATTAAAACATGATGACATTATTGTCACAATAGGCCATAAACAACAAATTGAGGCCAAAAAAAAACCCCAAAAATGTACGCCAATTGATTGTGTAATCCTGACATTAGCAGGTATGATTTCCACCTGCGTACGGTTTTGTGCTATCCCAATAAACTGCTTTCCAAACACATACCAAGCCGGTTTTCAATACAACACTAATTGCTTTTGTGACCACCCGCGATTAATCGCTGCAACATCATGGAGTCCCGGGACGGAGGAGAAGGCCATCGCCAATGTGGTCGAGTAATCCAGACCCTAAACTGTGCGAGCATTTTGAAGGGAAAGAGGATGTTCCAGTGACGTATGTGACGGTCCGAACACATTTGACGTCCGCATCTGCTAATGTATGTACGCCCCAAAAACGCCTCGCCACGCCTGCGTTTTTCCATCTCCACCCCCGTCAACACCCAAAAACGCCCTGTTCTGTCAATCACATTTGACATGTCACTTCCTGTACGCTATTTTAGGAACGACAGAAAAAAAGCTCGCAATCTGCCGTACGCACATGCGCAGTGTAACACCGACGCATGCGCGGTTAGTCAACATCGGAACGCAACGAGCGTACTGTTGGTAACGTGCGGCTCTGAATGAGGGCCATAGAGTGTAAGCTCCACTGGGGCAGGGACTGATGTGAATGGACAAATATTCTCTGTAAAGTGCTGCGGAATTATACAAAAATGATTAATTTTTACAACCGGCCGGTCGGATAAATATCCTATTATAACCCAGGAAAAAATAAATAAATATATATATATAATAAAGGTTAGCAATCCGGATTTATGAGAAAGCATATATCAATCCATAAAACGATATTATGTATCTTTCAGCATATATATATATGTATCAATATCTCATCTATTTGAGACAAAGAATACACAGCTCCTGTAAATATGAACATTCAAATTACCATCTTATTAAGGAAATATGCCATCAAGTGAGTGGATGGATAATAAGAAATTAGTCCTGTTTAGATATGCAGTCGTTTGTTAATAATCACTTGCATTTGTTAGTACAAGCATTATTTAGGTAACATGCAAAGAGGATTTTTTTGAAGTAGCAGGCAAAAAACACTCCAATCCCATTAGGTGTTAGTAAAAATATTATTAGAACAACTTGCAGGATGTTTAGGAAGAGTGTTATTATAACAACTTGCAATAAAGATCTCTTAGAGCGGCATGCAGCAGAAAATTCAGTCCTGTCAGGACTACTAATTTAAAAAAAAAAAATTCCTGGGTTATAATAGGATATTTATCCGACCGGCCGGTTGTAAAAATTAATAATTTTTGTGTAATTATTGATGTTTATATGTGATAATAATGATATGTTTATCTAATTTTATATAATATATTAAAATCATAATCTTTTGATCTAATAGCGCTGTCATTCAATTCTTCTATCTTTCTTGTCTGTATAAAGGGTTTAGAGCTGACACCTATTTTTGACAACAGCTTTAGAGTAAAGTATTACTATTTTATTTTTTATTTTATAAGAATAAAATCTCTTGTGATTGGGAATAGTGCGCCTGGTTTTCTTTTTGCTATTTGTTGTTTAAAGAAGTATTTGCTAATGACACAATTTACCCCCAGACTTTGGATACATTTACTAAACATTGGTTTCCTACCAATACAAATCTGATGGGCATTAACAGCAATGTAATGTCTAAAGTAAAAGCATTTACTATGCATCGGTTTTGACTGTCATTTAAAATCTGCCAAAGATGTCTGTTGAATTTAAAACCACTACTGTATCTGTGACACATCTGACAAGCATCTGCTGTCCATCAATGGCGGAGTAGACCTATATGATCTGTGCATGCCAAGGGCAGACAGACCTGAGTATATCAGATAAGCTTACCTTCCCTCTCCCCTCCCATTGTCCTCCCTTTCCCCACCCTTTCCCTACCTTCTTCCCTCACTCCACAGCGGCGAGGAGGCAGGGTGGTTGGTGGATGTTTATGTGCTGCTCCCGGCACGGAGCATATCACCCTATGCGCCAGCGTTCTGTGGTTAATGGTCAGGCCATCGCTGGCACAGGCTTTCTTTTGTAAGAAGAGTAAAAATGGACTGAATTTAAAAAGTAAAAATGGAGTGGTTACCCCCCACCCCAAAATTATTACTATCCCCAATTTTCTTAGTTTAGGCTACTATTGGAAAAGAGGGGGGACAAATGGTGTAGGGTCCACTCTATTTTTAATAGCCAGTACTAGGATGAACCAGTCGTGGCTGGTGACAATATAGTAGGGAGACACGCAGCCTGGGGTTCCTCTGCCACAATGTCAAACAAGCCCAGACTGGCCAGACCATGGCTAAAATCTCTAGAGAAATGGACATCCCCCAAAATATATTGGGCCCATTCTCCCTACAGATCCCAGCAGTTCTGCCAGGGCATGAAAACTGTTGGTGAACCAAAAGTGGCAGCATGCCCAGACATCAAGGACCCTCTGGCACCTGTATTCCACATGTAAAAAAAATATTAAAATAATAACAGTACACATGCACTGTACAAAAAAGTCTGGGGATAGTTTGACATTATAGCAGGGGAACCCCACCCTGTGTGTCTCTGCACTATAGTGTCACCTAGTTTGACATTATAGCAGGGGAACCCCACCCTGTGTGTCTCTGCACTGTAGTGTCACCACCTTCGGCTGATTCAGGCTACTGCTGGTTATTGAAAAATAGGGGAGACTCCACGACCTAGTGATCTGTGCAGTGCTTGTTTCAAACTAGATCTATTATTGAGTTGGAAACTTTGCGATGGGATCTAAATCAGGATTTTTATACTTCTACTGCAAAAAATCTCAATGTTGACCCCAGATGTTCAGTTATGTTGTAAAATTTAAAATTATCAGTTTTGCCTTTAGTAAACCAGCCAATCGCAAAACTGCAGAGAATCTGCAGAAAAAACCCAATTTACCCCTTGGCATTTTATATAATATGAAAAATTCAAGTCAGTTTTGACTGTTTATTTAATGTACAGTAGGCATTCCATTAATACTAAGTTATTCAAAGATTGAGTTTTTGGTAGAGATGCACGCGGACCTCCGTGTTTTGGTTTTGGAAAAACCACCCTCAAGCATTTTGGTTCTTATTTGTTTTTGTTTTGGATCTGTTTAAAATTGATGAAAACAGCTAAAATCATGTACAGTCATTTGGACCTGATTACATACAATAAAAAACCCGAGATTTGTTTTTTTAAATACGAGTTCCAAACTTACTGTACAGCAGACTTGAGCCGGGACTCGATTCAACTCAGAACCCCAAAGTTCAGGTGTGTTCGGTTGTCAGCAAAACTGAACCGCACATCTCTAGTTTTTGAGAAGTGAAGACTGGGATGCCTAAAGGGAGTCAACAGCAGTGGAGGTAGGGTTTACAGAGTATTAGACAAGAAAGATAGTTAGTTTGCATTAAAGATGCTCAAACTATTGGCCACATGTTCCCTTTAGTAGATGCAGAATGTAGGCACTCTTTTTGCATAGGGGATGGGGGCTATTCCAGTGTACAGTACGTATGTGCACCCCACCTCTGCTCCTCCTCCACTGGGTGCGCAGTTCGGTAGCTACTATCCACACCCCCCGGGCTACTTTCCTTCCCCTATTTGTATATCTCTATCACAGCCTGTCTCTATATACTCCTTTGTGTTTATCTTAATATCTTGTATGTGTAATTCTCTCTACCCCTGTCACCCAATTTGGGCCTCTGACCCCCTTGTGTGTATATTCCGTCTCTTTTTGCTTCTGTCCCCAATTGTCCACCTTTTTGCCATCTGTTTGCTATTTTCTCTTTCTCTGTCTCATCTGTCTCTCTTCCCCCAAACTCTATGCATTGGCATTGTGTTTGTGTATCTTTGCGTCCACTTTGTGGAGTCTTTGTGTGCATGTCTGTGTCCCATTACCCTCGTTTTATATGTCTGCCCACATTCTTTTACCATTTGCAATCACCATGCACTTTTACCTGTGCCACTCCCACCACCCCCATCCTCTTCCACTTCTCCCTTCTTCACACTTTACCTTCCTGTTCCTCTACTGCTGAAGTTGATAGATTCCTGGTGGCTTCAATCAGATTAGACATGCAGAGGCAGATTAAAAGAGGAGGATCTCCTTGTGCAGTCTCTGTGTGGTCTTTCCTCTCTCTCGCTGGTGCATGCTCAGATCTCTGGGAGAATGCCACCTTTGCCATTTTTTCTGTTGTTTTTTTCGTACTGCCAATGGACAGATTATTATGATATTTGGGTACAGTGTGGGTGGTGTGTACCTCCCTGGACCCAGGGGCCTGTGTGCACCACACACCCTGCACTTATTATAGATACACCCATGGAGACAATAACAAACCTGAGAATAGCAGGTAATCACAGTCTTCAGATTTGAACAATTTTTTTGAACAATTGAATAGTAAACTTTTCATAAAGCTCAAAACTTCATTAGAAGATGCACTAATAGGGTTCTGAGAGACTGCCGGTTAATGATGCACTAAATTACAGAATTATCGAAGGGTGAAAGTCTTGGTTACTGCCTAAAACTATTTTCATCAGGGATGAGACATTTTTTTGTTTAACCCTATGCATCAAAGGGTCACTGTCAACAATAATTCTGCTAATGCCGGCGATAAACCTGATGACAGTAAGATTTGCTGGGTTTTGTCAGAGAGGCTCCCCCATTTGAATTAAACTAATATTACCACTGCAATACATGCTATTGACATCTCACAATCTTGACAACAGATTAAGAAATTATTTATCCTTTAAAATTTGGCAAGCCAGCTCATACATGAGCTCTAGTATTCAAAACAGGATAGCAAGGAACCAAATGTCAGAATGCCCTGGAATTCACATGTAGTGCCCCAAAAATAAGTTATGTTAAAAAAAATACAGACACCTAAATTAAAAAAAATATTAGAATTAAAAGCATTCCCACACAACCCCAATTTATTGCTCAACTAAGGGGGCACAGGGGTGGTTCTCATTGATCCATGTAGTTATCTACTGCTTGGAAAATTAAAAAACATTAATACTGACAAATTCTTCCTAAGGGATTTAAGGTGTGAATGAGTTAGATGGGCCACAGTTCTTAAATATAGATGAGAGGTTCTATTTTCATCCGCATCTTCCCACCAAGTACGGATCTCAGAACAAAGCTAAAAGTCTTATTTCATGGACAGCTGTGCCGTTCTGAGAACCAAACTTGGCAGCAAGATCTGAGCCAAAACATGGTGAATTCCCTTGTATTGCTCTGATGAAATATGCTAATAGTACACTATACGCTTGTTACGAATTCCGATGCCTACCCCATGTGACACCACAAGAACCCAACTAGCGAGATCTTCTGCCAATAACAACCACCCGTTGTTCCCTTAGAACTTGGATACATTCACCGGTACTTAGGCGGCCGCCTGGACTTATGCTCGAGGTAGTAGCGGCTCACATGGAGATACAGGGGAATTCAATAGGTAAAGAATGTACAGTTAGGACTGACACAGTTGATGATTATAAGGATATCGATGGTACGGATGTGGTGAGTGTACAATTTGGTTTTCTGGGCAATAGCTTGGGGGCTGATGGTGTGCAGCTGTGCCGATGGTGCAGCAATGGTGCTGATGGTGCGGTTTAAGATGCCGATGGTGCAGCAATTATGCCGATGGTGCGGCAATGGTGCCGATGGTGTGACAATAGCCATAGATAAACAGTCTAGGGTTAGCAAATGGCTCTGAGAGCCGATGGTGCGGCAACTGTGCTGATGTTGCAGCGATGGTGCCGATGTTGGGGCAATTGCCGTAGATAAACAGTCTATGGTTTGATAATGGCTTTGAGAGCCGATGGTGTGGCAAGTGTGCCGATGTTGCAGTGATGGTGCCGATGTTGGGGCAATTGCCGTAGATAAACAGTCTTTGAATTGATAATGGCTTTGAGACCTGATGGTGCGGCAAGTGCACCGATGTTGCAGCGATGGTGCCGATGTTGGTGTAATTGCCATAGGATGAATGGTGGCAGCATGGTAGCTGCTGGATATGGCTAGGAAGCTGTTTGGAGATTGGTGGTAGCACAGCAGCTACTTGGAGTGGCCTGGAAGCCGTATGGTGAACTTTGGCAGCATGGGAGGTGCTGGATATGGCTAGGAAGCTGTTTGGAGATTGGTGGTAGCACAGAAGCTACTTGGAGTGGCTAGGAAGCCGTATGGTGAACGTTGGCAGCATGGGAGCTGCTGGATATGGCCAGGAAGCCGTTTGGAGATGGGTGGTAGCACGGAAGCTGCTTGGGACGGCTAGGAAGCTGTGTGGAAGTTCAGTGAACAGGAGAACAGGAACAACCTGACTCTGCAGCCAGGCTGAGGGAACTCACAGACACTCTATAGTCGGCACAGGTGCAATAGATCAGTGAGTATAAATAGGCTGAAGTCCCAATCAGGTTTGCACTTGTGGAAAACACATCACTTCCTGAGGCGTGCCGATCTCCTAGCAACAGGAAGAACTGGAGTAACCCCATCCTGTCTAGGCATACTGTCAGAAAGTGTCAAGTCGTGACCGCAACTTGTAACAATGCAACTGTATCTTATTCTATTATCATATCTTAATCAGTTTGTGTAAGTTATATAAAAGATGCATTTTACGTAAAATGCAGAGTCGCAGGCATCTGAAGATATTGTGTGTATTACATAAGTTTACTACATAAATGTGATATTTTTATGGACACAATTTACATCTAAATTTTTGGGACAATTGAGTCCAAGGACCAAATGTAATAGCCCATAAATTGCTGGAACCAGCGCAACTCTAGTGAGAGATGAGACAGCCATTAGATTTAAAGCAATCCGTTTAAAGGCAAACCCAACACTGAAATCATGGGCTATTACATTTAGCCCAAACTTTACACGAACCCCAATATTTCTTTGCCAATATGACAGTTACTTAAGAAGTATAGGGGGCAACATTATTGTTAAAGATGGAGGTATTTTGGATGTATAGATTGGGCACATTAGGCCAGATGAAGAGTTGGAAATGCAGAAAAAATACATATATTTGCCCACAGGTAGAGTTGTAGATATATTTTCATACAGATGTGTCATCATACACCTAGCGTCTGTACATCACATGGCACGGATGCCCGGTGCAACTGAGATTCTCCGGGAGTTGTAGCATGCGGTCTTTATCCATAACTATTTTTCGCACCTGAATCAGTTTTATAAACAAGTCACAGGGTCTGCAATGGGAACCCAAAATCCCAATTTCCTCCCCATCTCACTCTAATCTTCCTCTATTTGTTTATCTTTATCTCTCTGAAATTCTCCCCCTTTTTCTATAAGCCTATTTGTTTTCTATTCCCCTCTTTCTTTCTCTCCCGATTCTTTGTCTTTATATTTACCCTCCTTCTCTTCTCCGTTTCTCTTGTGGTTATCCCTCTTTCACTCTCCTGTCCTATCTGCCCCCAGTCTCATTCTCTCATACCACATGCCCTAGTACCCTTCTTAGCTCTGCTACCCACTCACCTGCATATTTCCCTCTCTCTTCCCACCTCCATCTCCTGGCTGCTGTTGGCATTTTTTTTCCATCCCTGGACCCCACAAAATCCACACTATCTGTTCATATATTTTTTTCAATAAGAAAATGTCTGATTCAGTAGGTACCTCCATTTGGTACCTTCTTATCTCATTCTCATCTCTTCACTTACCCAGCACCCTCTCCTATGCCTATGCACTTTGGCACCAACAAGTTATGGAGTAGGCCTCCTTCACTGAACCCCTGCATTTCTTTTATTAACCCCTTTGATGAATGGCTTTCTAACTTCCTTAAAATTGACCTTCCCAATCTTATGCTAGAGAAACTCAACATCCCCATTGACAGACACTGCTACCCCTAAACATTTCAATTCTGCACACACTCCTTTTTCTTCTCCAATTATCACCCTACTTAATTCCTTGCCTTTGCTTCCAAATTACTTCAAATTACCCTCAGTCTTACTAAAGTAAACAATATTCTACTCTTGACATATGCTGGCCATACACGCTACAATTATTGGGGCGATCCGCCTGATATCGGCGGATAGCCCCGATAATTGTAGCGTGTGTGCAGGCGACCAAGGGTTAAATATTGCTCGGTCGGGCATGCAGGATTGTCCAGCATGCCCGTCCGATGCAATATTTACCCGGTAACTGTCGGCCGCATCGGGCAGTGTATGCCCAGCGCGGCCAACAGACAGACATTTCCTGTGTTCCTTCCTACGGAAGGAACAGGGAAATGTCTCCTCCCCCGGGGGCGGAGCGCAGATGTCGGGCTATACACTGTGAGATTTCTCTCACAGTGTATGCCGGCGACATCTGCGGCTGGCAGACGGCCAGATAAAATGTCTGTCGGTCTGACAGACATTTTATCTGGCTGTGTATGCCCAGCATAAGTGAGAAACTAATTTCTCCTTAATTATCTTTATTGATCTATCTGCCACTTTTGATACAATTGATTACACTCTTTTCCCTTGACTTTAGAGGTACTGCTCTCTCTTAGGTTATTTCCTAAATTTCAGAATATTCATTGAGTGTCTGTACTAGTGATACATCGAGGTCCCTCAGAGCTATGTTTTTAGCCCTCTGGTTCTCTTTCTTTCCATGACAAGACTGATCTTCCTCTATTACTGATCCACATCCCCTGCACCACACTACAAATCTCTCTACTGGCTCCTCTTTTATGTTAGAGAAAGAGGGGATGACTCCACACAGAAAATACTATTTATAATATACAGTATATGTTCAACCAACATTAAATGATTTTCAATTTAAATATATTCGATCAATAGGTTGGTGGTGCTCCCCAGAGCCAAAAAATCATGTAGACAAACAAACAAAGAAAAAAGAAGGCTCTTTTGCTGGGGCACTCTTCTGTAAATAATTGTATAAAATATAACTTTTAATATATTCTTAAAAAATTTTTTGGAAAATACTTTGGAAGATGGGTTCAGAATAAAAAAAGAAGTACATTTATCACATAGACATATTGACAAAACATACACAAAACATATATAGAAAGGTTTGGCGAAAATATTGCAATTAGCTAATTTAGAGAACAAATTCTCATGCAGGGTACTCCTCACAAGAAATAAATAACATATTGCTCTGTTTAGGCAATATTATAAGATACCATAGTCTGTATATTTGGTCTGCAAGATCTATGTGTAGGCAGACACCAAATACAGTAGGTATCAAGGGTATATATGATAACTATCCAAACAACTAGAAGTGTGTTATTGACACGGTGTTAAAATCAAGTCAGGTATGCATAGGTATAAAATATGAATACGGTTTTAAACCACCAGGTTATTGCAGCACCCACAATGCTATCCAGTTGTATCAAAAAATGCTATTCCACCAGTTATATATGCACAAATGTATCTGTGGTGGCACAGCTGAAAAAGTCTGTCAATTCGTTTTATAGCACAAAATCAGCTATTTTTTGACATGCAGAGAAATTTGGCTACCAAGTATATTATACAGTTCTGCGGGACCACAGTCACTATTCACTTGTCTTAGCATCAAATATCGCAGTTAGACATCCAGACCATATGTTATCAAACACCAGTGTAATTATCATATTCATTAATGCAGTATAATAGCCAGGGCCGGCCCTAGCCCAAATTTTTTGGTAAGCGAGTATGCAGTGCCCCTTTTACAGTGCCCCCAGTAGTGGTCCTCCAAGTGCAGTGGCCCTTGTGCCCCCAGTAGTAAGCCCCTTATATAGTGCCCCAGTAGTACTCCCCTCCCATGCAGTGCCCCAAGTAGTGGTACCCCCCTATGCAGTGCCCATTATATAGTGCCTCTAGTAATAGTCCCCCCTCTTGTGCCCCCAGTAGTATTCCCCCCTTGTAGTGCCCTCAGTAGTATTCCCCCCCTGTAGTGCTCCCAGTAGTATTCCCCCCCTTGTAGTGCCCCCAGTAGTATTCCCCCCTGTAGTGCCCCCAGTAGTAGCCCCCTGTAGTGCTCCCAGTAGTCCCCCCTGTAGTGCTCCCAGTAGTCCCCCCTTGTAGTGCTCCCAGTAGTCCCCCCCTTGTAGTGCCAGCAGTAGTATTCCCCCCCTGTAGTGCTCCCAGTAGTCCCCCCCTTGTAGTGCCCCCAGTAGTATTCCCCCCCTGTAGTGCTCCCAGTAGTATTCCCCTCTTGTAGTGCCCCCAGTAGTATTCCCCCCTGTAGTGCCTCCAGTAGTAGCCCCCTGTAGTGCTCCCAGTAGTCCTCCCCTGTAGTGCTCCCAGTAGTCCCCCTGTAGTGCTCCCAGTAGTCCCCCCCTGTAGTGCTCCCAGTAGTCCCCCCTGTAGTGCTCCCAGTAGTCCCCCCCTTGTAGTGCTCCCAGTAGTCCCCCCCTTGTAGTGCCCCCAGTAGTAATCAACCTCCCCTGCAGTAGAGACATAATAAAAAAAAAAAAAAAACACTTACCTGACACCCGCTCCTGCTCCTGGTCCCGCCGCCGAGATCAGCTCCTCCGTCCGCTGCTTTGCATTATGGGAGTGATGCATCATGGGAGTGATGCATCACTCCCATTACCCACTGCGCGAGCCGGAAGATGTCCGGCTCTGGCAGTGGGAGCAGCAGCCGATGAGAGTCTGTCTGACTCTCATCAGTTGCTAAAGCAAACACACAGCTGCCGGCGCCGGCGGCTGTGTGTTTGGCTGTGTAGCGCTGACCGAATTCCATCCAGTCAGCGCTACACACGGGGTGCAGCTGTGTCACAGAGACACAGTCTGCACCGCGGCCCACATGGTACGCAGCTGAGGCGCCCTTGACTATGTGGCGCCTTACGCAGCTGCGTACCATGTGTAACGGGAGAACCGGCCCTGATAATAGCATGGGGATAACTATCCAGTACATATTATCTGGGATCATAAAAACATATAACTGCCAGAAATCGTATTAGTTATTTTAACCCAAATGTTGCTGTCTTTCAATAATCATCTATGCAGCATAATGGAAAAATAACATATTAGGTATATGTGTATTTATGCAGGCAGATTCAAGATCCCATCAACATGATACTTATACCCTCTTTAGATCGACATGGAGGAAGAGCCGGTCGGCATGTGCACCCGCCAGACCAGATCCATCTGGTACCGCTGCTGTGTCACTCAGGGACGCGCGTTTCGCCACAGGGCTTATTCACCCACACATGTAGAGAGAGTCAATGCTCTCCATTTAAACGCGTGCTTCCGGGTATTATTCCCAGTCACGTGTCTTATCAGAGGCCATTTTCTATTGGTCGATCTGGTCACATGGTGTACTCAGTGAGAGACCATCGCCTATTGGTTGGCTTGGTCACATGTCACTCGCTTTGTAAACAGTGATCCCCGTCAGTTCACATGTGTACCACTCATGATAGAGATATACTCCAGTTCCTACTACCGCATAATCGCACTGGAGTTAACCCTTGCTTGTCCCATCACGTGATTCTAGGAGATATATATTCTCAGCAAGATCCTTCTCAATGATAGAATATGGGACCCTGGGATACCGTTATATTTCATACAAGTGTTATTATTGTGACGAAATCAGCCTCTTTTATAGCATCTCTATAGTTGTTGGTGGTGACAATGCAGGCTTTCTTCCCCAGATCCGAAGCCGGTGCATCTGGCCGCATTCGGCTTATGTTGATGACGTCACTCATGAACAGGTAGTAGAGGGCGGTAGTTTGCAAGTTGCCGGTCACTCCAAGCTGGTCATTCAATTTCATACATTTGTTGTACTTTGTCAAGAATAAAAAAAGGCCAGGAAATTAATTACTTTTATATTTAAATCTTTTAAAAATCCTTACTGTTCAATATTACTAAAACCAGAAGTAAGAACCGGAAGTATGTTAAAAAGAGCAGGTTGCTCATACTTCAAGATAATAATAGATAATAAGTATCCTCTTTTCCTTTTGGTGCCACTAATTGTATTTTATGATGTAAACTGTATCGTTTGTGTTAAAAATTGTGTGCTCTAAATAAATATATTAAAAGTTGATATTAAAAATGTTTCTTTTTTGTTTCCTAAAAAATATGCATAACATTTGAAGTCAATGCAGAGAACCAGTGGCTGCCTCCTCCCAGTATAGGAGGGTGGTAGTGAGACTATACTACATCCCAGTATGATCTATTATGTCTGCTCCAGGATCCAGGGCCAGGTGCTGCTTCCTCCTCTCTGCATTGATTCATATTGGAGAGTCGGGGAAATCCTGTGTTCCCAAACTTCTTTCACCCAAATAATGAGCATATTTTATAGCACACTTCTTTTTCAAACCTGGCATATGCCATAGCTGACCTCTCTCAGATATTCTCTATTGTTATCCTGAAGAGCACTTTGGTGCCTCTATATTGCTTTTCTACCATTGGTTCCTATGTCACTTTCTACTGTAATCAAGTTTTTACAGTTAGTGGATAAACTGAAACTATTGATAAATACATGTTGGTTTTTATAGCCAGAACAACAACCTACTGAAAATAATTTGAACATTGAAACTGACTAATTGTGTAAGAGAAATGCCAAGACACAAAACAAAATGTTTGTGTTTACTTCATTACATCCTCCATGTGTACAGTAAATGTTATTATGCCACTGCCCACATTGCATTAGAAACAATCTTGCTACAAAAAAGTAAAATAATTTAGAAATTATTTTACTTTTCTATAACAATATTTTCTTTTTTTAGTGTATCTTAAGTTTTGTTACTACTTAATGTACTTGATTTATGAAGGTCTTGATCAATAAACAGATAGGTATCTATTAATGTGGGTGGGAGAGAGTCAAGGCAGCTGAAGGAAAATGACATCTACTTTTTATAGAATAAATCATGACCTAGACAAATGACATAACACACTCCTTGTAAAGGTTGATTTGTACTGGGAACCTGCCCAATGACAGTAGATTATACCTTGTTCCTTTTTGTTTACTATACACTGAAGGAATGGTTTACTTAACTCCATCTCTCTTCTCATCATGCTCTCCTGTCTCCTCTTTCCATTTCTATTTCTTCCTCTGACACACTTCATCCTTTTTTGCTCCCACTACCCTGTCTCTCTCTGTCCACCTCTTTTACCTCCTCTTCCCCTCTCTGTCCCTTTGTTTCTTGCTCTTCTCTCTACTGCTCTCTATCTTTTTAAGTTCAGTACTTCACTCATCCGCGGAGCTGTCCTCAATTCATCCAGTTTTTGAGGCACCAATAAGACACTGACTGCAGCATGCGCTATACACATCACAGATGTTGGCCCATATGCATTCTGAAGGTGTTGGAGAGGACTGATGGTCAGAGTGTGTGGAAGTTTTTCGTTAAAAAAAGACATGGCAGTGGGTGAGCACCATTAGGTCTGAACTGTGTGTACCAATGAGATTACATAATTTGTATCACATTTTATAATTATAGATTACTCTTACATTACCTTTTTTCATCTTAACCATGATACTTTTTTATTTACAATTTCAGTTTTTGTTTTTTGTATGTGACAAGTGTATCCCTGTGTGCCTTTTTCCTTATACATTTTTGGCTGTGTGAAATGTTGTGATGATGTTATTAGCTTATATTTAAGAGTGCGTTTCACTCATCAGGTGGTATGTGATGAATAAGTATGGGAAATAACAGAATTGTAGATATACTGTATGTTATTCTGAAATTGTCTAAAAGTGACATCACTGACACTGGTGGGAGGGGTCAGTACTCAAATTAGCTGTCATTAAATTCGAACGTCTTCACAATTTTTATCAGCAGTCAATTGTAATATATAAACGAATGGGAACAGAGCAAACTTTATCTAAGTGAGCAGAAAAAAAGATCTATCTCTATTTTAAATTAAAAGATATGCCATATGTGGTGCTATATAGGCTACTAATATGCAGCTTTCTTTAGATATGTTATGTGCAAATCCTTCAGAAAACAGAAGTAAGCAAAAGCAAGGATGCACAATCTCTAGTAGTAAACAAGTCTTATAATGAAATAAAATATTTTGATATATTCAATATCATAAATAATTTTACACAAAAATATATGCATACTAATACACGTGCAATAATATATTTCCTGATCTGCATGTCGCAAATAATGGACTATGGACCTGATTCAGAGTTGTACATCATTGTGTAGCTACTGCAAATTTTGTACACAGCAGTATGTAAATAAATGCCTCCTGCTGGCTTTCGTGATTGCGTGGATCACTTGCATGATTGGTGGCCATCTAAGTGACCATCAGGTTAGTCAGGGTGGCCGTGAAATTCATGCTGCCGGGGCCAGTGAAGCTGCATGATAAAATTAATATTTTCCTGGTTTAAAAATAAATAGAATTTTTTTTTATTTAATTTAGATATTTCAAGGGAAGATTGTGTGTTTTTGTACTTACTGGGTGTTGCGGCCCTGTCAGCTACAATCCAAAATAATGAAAGCTGGAGAAAAAAAACATTTTTTTCTAGTTCAAAAATAAAAATAATTTTTTAAAATTCAATTTAGATTGTAAGTTACCGTATATTACTTACTTGGTGTTGCAGCCCATTAGATGCACCCCAAAGTAAAAAAAAGTTGAAAACAATTTTTTTTTCCGTTTTTAAAAAACATTCTCAAGTCTTTTAATTCAATTTATATATTTCAAGGGAAGATTGTGTGTGTTTGAGAGGCAACTTATATTATTCTAATTCCTGGCTGTTTTGGCCCAAATCAAAATATTAATACATTGCAAAATTCTGACCAAATGAAGACAAGGTTACAAGTCTCCATGTGATTATCACCACTATGCTTCCGTTAAATGAATGTGAATGGTGATGGTTACAGTATGAATACGTGTAAACTACTGTAACTCTATGTAACACTGATTACAGTCTGAGCTGTGTTAGATTACAGTCTGAGCCTCCACTAATATAGCATGTAATGCTTGTGTAGCTTTTAGCGACCATTGCTCAGTTTGCATTTGAACACTCGCAGTTGGAAGCTTGGTTTTTAGTAACGTATTGCATGTTTCCGATTTACTGTTCCTTATAGTATATAAATGCTTTACTTTTCACTAAATACTCCACCTACAATCACCTGTACTGGGCTTAGTCCTGTGATTTGCTGTTTGGAGTAAGTTTGATGATGATCTTCTAAAACTTCTTGTAGACTTTACTGCAGCAACAATCACCTGTACTGGTGTGAGGCTTGTGATTTGCTGTTTGCATTCAGTTTGCATTTAAATATAAAAAATAAATAGTGACACCACAAATAGCGCAGTAAACGGAATTAAAGCAGCCTATTACATACCCTTGGAAGCAACACTTACTTCCCAAATCAAATAAAATATAGTAAAATATGTATGTAAAAGATGGCGCTATGTCCTGAAGATTGTCTTCTTACATATTCAGTATACTAATTTTAGCCTCTTTTCACGGTTAAGTGGAAAAATTTACACATAGGGCCGTATTCAATTAGGTGCAAAAAGCCGTTTTCTGCGAAAAAGTATCGCCATAAGTTTCCTCCATATTTAATTCCGGCGACTTTTCGCTAGTACGGAAACTCAATGCAATGGAGCCTGCGAAACAGTTTCGCCAATGAATAGGTGTTGAAAAAAAAGTGCAGAATTGGGGTTTTGGGGTGCAAACCTCAGAAGACCCCCCCTGCACCCTTGGGGCAGTCTCCCAAAGGTAAACTGCATCAAAAAAAGTTTAAAAATGCTTCACCCCAAAAAAGTACTTTAATTTTGGAGGTGAAAAAGTCCAAAGTTGGGGGACAAATTTAAAAACTAGCCAAACTTGGGGTCCTCAAGTATGCCCCAGGTGTGTTTAAGTTTGCAGGTGGTTGCGGCAGGTGGATTTTTTTACATCTTTTAAAACTTCACTTTAGCAACTTTCAAATATGCTAACACCCATTTTCACGTACCCCAAATTTGCTGGGACTACTTATTTTTGGCAAAAAACCCTGCTAAATGTTATTCTTCACCACTTCTGCAAAAACACTAATTAGCAGCTATTGAGAGCATTTAAGTACCCCAAATACATTCAGCAGGCCTATTTGGAGGTATCTATAGTGATCCCCAATGTCATTGCAACTTTTGGGAGGTGTTAGGCTGAATTCCCCAAATCTGACAGCACTTTTCGCCTGTTTGCGTTTTGCTGGGTCCCGTTTTCACCCATTTTTAATTGAATACGGGGATAAGCGGGGACGAGAGCAATACTTTTTCAAATGCAAAACCAGTGTTGTCAGCAAAACTCCGGCATGCGAAAAGTATGGGACTTTTCGCACCTAATTGAATATGCCCCTTAGCGCGAATCTACTTCCAATAATTTGTTTTTAATCCACACAGTAAGTAAAAGAATAAAATATATAATTGAATCACTGAAAGCAATTACAAACCATGAACTGGATAACACATATGCATATTTCCATATGGGTCCTTTGAAGAGAATCTCACCATTGTTGGCAATTGCAGTGGGCTAGCTTTAAGCAAGTAGAGGTCCCGGGTGCATCGCACAGCACCACCGCAGAAGGCTTAGAAGGGGGCCAATTAGGATTCAGCATACAGGCAATCAATATCCAGGTAAAGGTCCCAGGTCCAGGCATATAGGACCTCATTCAGAGTCGGTCATTGCGGCCGCTCGGTCGTACGCCACCGATGTTTGCAAAACTGCGCATGCGTAAAATTCGCAATGCGCGTGCGCAAACTAGCTATTACGATCAGAAAATGCTCTCTCCTTGAACACAGCCAGGTCGTTAGTATTGAGTGACAGGATGAGGCGTTTGAGGGTGGTAACAGGGGAAGGTGCTTGTGAACGGGGGAGTGGAGATCCGAACGCAGGCGTGCCTGACTATGCAAATGGCATTTTATGGTGAGTGCATAATTAACTAAGTAGTGTCATGGCACATGTGACATGGGAAGTTTTTACACTAACTTGATCGTAGTGCTTAAGAGAGGGTATGGTCAACCTTAAGCTCTATGACCAGCTCCGATGGTTCCCGATGGTCTCGATTAATCCTTATTTGCCCGGAGATGATGTGTAATGCGAACGAGAAGGGGGCATATTTTTAGTCTTACGGCCGCATCCTCCCCTTGCTCGTCCAGCTAACGATCCCATCTTAATGACGCAACTTGCGAGCGCTTCATTTGCATATCCAGCCCCTTTTACCTTACAACCGAGTGGCCGGAACGACCGACTCTGAATGAGGTCCATAGTCTGCATGTCTAAGGATTATGCGGGTGCACATCCTGCACACCCCGTGTACATGCCTGTGTTAGTGGTAAATCCACCACTGACCCCATGCTTTTCAGTTTGTCTGATAGCATTTTGAATGGGGGGCACACTTTGTCTCCCCCCTGTACAGGGAACCAACCTTGTACAGATCAACCTGCTGCTAAATTTGACAAGGCAGGCTGTCTAGTACAGGGGCTGGTTATGGATTTGGGGAAGATGATGCTGCTCTCATTTTAAAATGTATTTATTTTGCTTACTTTAAGCAGTGCTGGCCCTGAGAAGCCAGTGCTAAAAATAATTGTAGAGCAGCAGAGTTGTGCATGATAGAACCCACTGATTCATCTATTTCCCCAGCTACTTTCCTCTATACCTTTCCTGTCTGAGGACAATATGAAGCCGGGCTTAACAGGGGATTGCAGAAGCTAAATACAACACAAGCTTATTTAACTTTTACATCTTTACTATGTGGTTTTCATCAGCAGAATTATGATTGTGTCTAAACCACCTGCTCTTCTAAGAGGGATTAAGTGCCCTCCAATCGTTTCCTTTTACTTTACAGATGTTCTAAAAAAGACATTCCTTTGAACCTGTTCTTTCAATAATAATCATTGTTCCAGATGGGAATTACATTGACGAAGATTTCTGGTAAAATCTGCTTTTATGCTGCCCAAATCGAAGATTACAGAAATGCAATTCTTTACATATCCAATCATTTGAGGATTTTCACCTGTCATATTTTAATCAGACATCACTGATTATATTCATTTTAAACCCTTAAATCAATTGCATACATGTAAAAAAAAACCTTTCCATTACATGCTGTGCTAACCTTTTTCAAGTGGATTCAAAGCAAAGCAATGAGTTTTTATATTAGTTCTAAAAGTAAATGATTTGACTGTCTTTTGCAAAAGATTTTAATACATTTCTAAATAAAAATAATTCCAGATTCCATTTGACATTTCAGTTTCTCTGGTCAGCTAATATTTTAGACAAACATTGTGATGTCTTTCTGTATGGGATTATGCATACTGTTCAAGCAAACATCATAAACTTAAATACAAAAATTGCAACGTATTAAGTGCTATGAGTTACAATAGATTTATAAATATTTGTGCAATTCCTGTTGTACATTGTCATTTGTTTATAAACTTTCCTAAACCACCATATGATTATAGTCTCCATACCAGGGCTCCTTTAAAACAGTAGGGGTCTTCTGTACAAATTTCCATGGACCCCACGTCCCTTAGAAAATAACTGACAGTGCCAGAGTCTTCTGCATAAGCAAAATATTTCTTGCAAAATCTTCGGAAATATGGTGCTGGTGCAATGTTTCCAAAGAAATCACCAGTATAGTGGCTTAGATGGCAGCCAGATAAGTAGATGTAATGGGTAGAGAGTGTGGCGGTGAGCTCCTCCCTTGCCACCCTGCATCCTCATACACCATTGCTTCATGTATGCAAAAATTGCAATTACTTTGTGCTTTGTTTTATATTTGCAGCTATAAAATTATGAAGACTAACGGTTTGTATTAATACCTGGGGAAAACATCACATGTCCCTGTCCTACTTCTGTACTCCCAACTGGTGGAAGGTACGTGTAATGTACAGTAACAGCAGCTTGTGCCAGTGGGATGTAGTCAGGAAGCCGATGGTCTAAATGCCGACCGCCGGCTTCCCGACTGTCTAATCACGGCAAAGTACTAATGACAGACGTCTAAATCCCGACGCCTGTCATTAGACCTACGCCGGGAGACCGACGCCCGGCATACCGAACGAAGGTAAGGTGGGCGCATGGTTAGGTATTGGGGCTCCCGGGGGGGATTTAGAGTTAGGCACCTCCCCTGGGAGGGTTAGGTTTAGGCTAGGGGAAAGGGGGCTTAGGGTTAGGCATCCCCGAATGGGAGGTTAGGATCAGGCACCCCCCTGGGAGACTTAAGTTTAGGCTGCGGGGTAGGGGGGATAGGGTTAGGCACTTGGGGGGAGGTTAGGGTTAGACACCCCTAAAGGAGGATTAGGGGGAGGGCATTAGGTTAGTGATACTCACCTAATTAGCAGTTGGGATCTTCACTGGAGCTGGGCTTACGCTATCGGGATTTGAACGGCCATGCGGCCGGTGGTAATATTGCTGCACCCGTGCCAGTCACTGCTGGGAATTGAATTGAAGGTTAGTAAATTAAGTTTTTAATTTGCTTTGTAATTCCACATTTTTTTTAATGCCGAAATTAGAATCTAATGTAGTTTTAATTCCGACACAGTGCAATACCTTTTAGGAATAGGACACTATTGTTTTAACTCTTTTGTTCTACTTGCATTTTAAGTTTTTTTTTAGTAGTTCACGTGATACCTAATCTGCCCATAATCTCTGTATGTATTTATGTGCAGTTTATGTGTAAAATCTTTGCTTGCCTACTTTAAAGATAATGGCCCAAATCTACTAGTCTGCGATTTGTGTGCACCAGCGTGATTATGGTGATATAGAAACTAGATTTAAAGCATCAATTAGTTGTAAGGCAAAACCAAGTTTATATTGATTTAACCCAAATTGACACTTTAAATCTAGTGGCTTTATCACAAAGTCACAGAAATTGCAGGCTATTATATTTTAGCCATCATAAGAAATGTAAACTATGGTTAGGTTTTTAAAAATAATCATTGCGCTTCAGTGATTAAAGGCATATTTTTAATAAATATGTTTATCCCTTGGAAAATGTATGAATATTTACCAATATACAATGTAGATAGTAGCACAAATGCAGATGCTACAAGGGATAGAGCTTATTTTTACTGGACAAACCCCCCTTCCGCCATACAGGCAAGTGTTTCTGTAGAAATAGTTTGCCCAATAGGTAAGTGCAACAGTTCGAAGCCAATGGTTGGATTTGGTGCGTGAAAACTCCCTGTGCATTCGGATGATGGAAAACTTTGTGAACAAAAATAAGTCTCTTCAAATGGTCTTCTGGAAAGTGCACGGTAGCCCTGGGAATTATTGCCCCACATTTTTTTGATCATGATGTAAGCTTTTGTTTGACACAGAACATCAAAACACAGATAGTTCCCCTTAGGCCTGCTTTAGCCTCCGTCAGAGTACTTTGTTTTAGACATTAGAGATTATATAACATTTTTAACCTATTAGATCAAATTTCATTGGTCCAAAAGCCCCAAACATGTTCACAGAACAGGCCTGTAGACCCAAGTTGAACTTACAGTTTGAAATTACATCTCAGCATTTTAAGTATTGTTAAACTTATTTTAAAAATACTATTGAAATAATATTTCAAATAATAAATAATGAACATATATGATAATAAAATCTAGAAAATAAATTGAATGCAACCTACACTACTGCAAATAATATAAATACATGTTTAAATGCAAATAACTGGCCAACAACAAACTGACATCACGTCAGCTTTATTTTTTTAGGTGTCCATCTGAAATCTGTTTTCTTAGCATATGTTTTACTTTTTATAGAACTCATTCCTGCTTGTCTTATTTTGCAAAACAGCTAAAAAAAAAAAAAAAACATGCTTATGACAAATGCAGCACTACATCTATTACTCACTTTCTCCGCTCTCTACCTCTGCTTATTTTCTTGGCTAATTATTATATTTATTAATTTTATCTTAACCATACATTTCTTTTTGTAGCTAATAAAAAAGAATTGTGTAACATCTCAAGTTCCCAATAACGTGCATTAAATCGACTACTTACAGGCAGTTTTGAATATTACTGTTTCTTTTTGTGCTCAGCATTAATATTGTTCATTTTGAGGCACGCACAAGTCCTAAGTTGACTCCATACATAGACACATTCAAAACGTGTTACATGTGCCTGCAACCCACATAAGCCAAATGTTGACTAAAAGATGCTAAGTAGTTAGTTAAAAAAAGAGAGAGACATACAGTATACACTTAACTAGTGTTTGAGAAGGAAAGAAGAGATGAAAAGGAAAGTCTTGTCTCTTGCATGGGTTTCTTCTGGGTGCTCAGGTTTCCTTCCACACTCCAAAATTATACAGTATTGATAGGTTTATTGGCTTCTGACGGAAAAATAACCCTAATCTGTATATGTGTCCATTTGGTAGGTAATATAGATTGTATGCTCCACTGGGGCAGGGACTGATATGAATGACTAAATATTCCCTGTAAACTGCTGCTTAATATGTGTGCGCTATATAAGGAACTGTTAATATACATATATATATATATAATTATATATATATATATATATTATCACTTATGTAAACCATATACAGAGGATGGTAATAGGTTAGAAGTTTTGACTTTCATATGACATCTGTCACCCCTTAACCCCCAATATATATATATATATATATATATATATATATATATATATATATATCTACCTTACCTCTATGGTTGGCATGGCTATGTATATATATATACACATGCACATATTATAATTTTTTATATACAGCATATATATATATATATATATACATACATACATACATACACACACATACAGTACTGTGCAAACATTTTAGGCAGGTGTAGTTTATTTTTATCAATTAACAAAATGCAAAGTGAATGAACAGAAGAGAATCAAATCAATATTTGGTGTGACCACCCTTTGCCTTCACACAGCATCACTTCTTCTAGGCACACGGTTTTTGAAGGAATTCGGCAGGGAGGTTGTTCCAAAGAATATTGGAGAACTAATCACAGATCTTCTGTGGATGTAGAGTTGCTCAAATCCTTCTGTCTCTTCATGTAATTCTAGACAGACTTGATGTTGAGTGTTGAGATCAGGGCTCTGTGGGGGCCATATCATCACTTTCAGGACTAATTGTTCTTCTTTACTCTGAAGATAGTTCTTAATGACATTGGCTCCAAATGTATTCTGCAGCAGGACAATGACCACAAACATACAGCCAATTAGATGCCTCAATGATGGTATCGCATGATGGATAAGTACCTGCCTGTATTTCTCAGCATTGAGGATACCATTAATCCTGACCAAATCCCCAACTCCATTTGCTGAAATGCAGCCCCAAACTTGCAAGGAACCTTCACAACGCTTCACTGTTGCCTGCAGATGCTCATTATTGTACCTCTCTCGAGCCTTTTGGCGAACAAACTGCCTTCTGTTACAGACAAATATTTAAAATTTTGACTCATCACTCCAGAGCACCTGCTGCCATTTTTCTGCACCTCAGTTGCTATGTTTTCATGCATAGTTGAGTCACTTGACCTTGTTTCCACTTTGAAGGTATGGGTTTTTGGCCGCAATTCTTCCATGCAGACAACTTCTGGCCAGACCTCCAAAAAGTAGAAGGGTATACCTGAGCCCCACTGGTTTTTTCCAGTTCTGAGCTGATAGCACTTCTCTACATCTTCCTATTTTGAAGGGAAGTAAGCATGATGTGTCTTTCATCTGATGCAAATTTCCATGGCCGACCACTGCGTCTACATTCCCTAATGTTGCCTGTTTTTATGTGCTTCTTCAAAAGAGCTTGAACAGCACATCTTAAAACCCCAGTCTGCTTTGAAATCTTTGCCTGGGAGAGACCTTGCTGATGCAGTAACTACCTTGTGTCTTCTTGCTGTGCTCAGTCTTGCCATGGTGGATGACCTGTGACATGAAACTGTCTTCTACAACTTAACCTTTGTAGCAGAGTTTGGCTGTTCATCACCCAGTTTTAAGCCTCCTACACAGCTGTTTCTGTTGCAGTTAATGACTGTGTTCAACTTACAAATGAAAATGATGATCATTATCACCTTGGTGATTGGTTAATCATACACCTGACTATAATCCTACAAAATCCCTGACTTTGTGCAAGTGTACTTAGAAGAATTGATGCTATTTTGAAGGCAAAGGGTGGTCACACCAAATATTGATTGATTTAATTTAGATTTTTCTTCTGTCAATTCGCTTTGCATGTGTATATGTGTGTGTGTGCTTCTCTATATGTAACCCTGCCTGTATATGTGTGTCTATATGTAATCCCAACTGTATATGTGCTTCTTTACATATAATCCTGTCTATGTCTGACACTATATGGGTCATCTGTTTTGTCTGCCAAACAGGAGACACTTTCCTGACAGCTCCTGTTTCTACAGCTTGCCAACCACATTGGGAAGTACCTTGGGGCACAAATTGGGGGACAGATTGTCATTGGAGGTTGTGCACTTTGTACTTTAGTGGCATGCGCTTATCACAAGAAAAATATTATGATGGTACATATGTGACTAGATAAAAGTTCCTGGGAAACTGAAATGTTTGATTAAAAATTGAATCACTATCAGCTTGAGAGTGATGGTCTTTGAAACAATATTGTGGATTTATCAAAGTGGGGGGTCTTCCACCAGGCACCTCAATGTTGAATATTTAAACAGTGAGCAGAAACAGCAATGTGTGTGTGTTTGTCTCCAAATCCCAAACTATCTTACTATGGAGGAGATGTATCAAGTCCTGGGAAGAGATGGGGAGATAAATTTCCAACCAATCAGCTTCTAACTGTCATTTTACAGGCTGTACTTGAAAACTGACAGTTAAGAGTTGATTGGCTGGTACTTTATCTCCCTCCACTTTATCTCTTGATACATGAGTGTTGTATGTAATATACTAGGTCATCGACAAGTATATACTCAAGTTTTGTTATTATGTTAAAGTTTTTTTTTCATCAAAGTTAAAATAAGGGAAATACTAGTCTGTTGAGAGATGTATAGAAGAACATTTATAGTGTTGCCACTATTAACTTTACTTATCTGTAATTCATAATAAAATCACATTTACTGGCAACTATTAAAGACATTGGTGCAGATGTCGCTATAATGCTTCCTGCTTCACCTCATTACCGAGGCGAAGCAGGAAGCACTGCTAGAGCACTCCACTGAGCATTCGCCGCGAGATCACGTGTGCAGCCTCCAGAGCCGGTAGCCGCCACAGCAGGGACAGCGTTGTCCCTGCTGTGCAGATAGGGTAATGCCAGCTGCAGCTGTCAATATCGATAGCTGCAGCTGGCGGAACGGTCAGGCAAACTGACCATTCATACATAGCCCAGCACATAGGCACTGCTATCTTGTAGATAGCAGTGCCGATAATGACAGGGGCGCATAGCCATTTACCATCCAGCCTCCCAATCATACATGGGGGAGAAGCGGTTTCAGCACACATAACGGCACTGATGCCACTTTGGCGGTTAATACATCTGCTCCAGTGTCACATACTGTAACTACTTTTTCAGCTGTCTATATAACATTGGAATCAGGGCCTGATTCAGAGCCGGACGCTCTGACAGAGCGCTCGCTCTGAATCAGGGCCGGCCCTCTGGTTTTGCAGAACGGCCTTCTGGCCGCTCGCATAGCTGTGGGTGACCACCCAAAGCTTTAGCGAGCAGCCATGATGATGGTCGCGATTGTCAAGACCATCGCGACCATCGGGCTTGCGACGAGACCCTTGAGGTAGGGTCTCCTTGCCGCAAGCCCAAGAGGGCTTTCGGCTTTAACAGAGCCGAAAGCACTCCCACTGACATCACCATGGGAATGCCTCCGTCTGGGCAGCCACGCCCCCGGCCAGCCCACCAAAGGGGGCGTGCTGTCACTCAACTTCGACAGCACGCCCCCTTTGGTACCAGACCTGGAGTGACAGTTTGCCCGTCGCTATCCGGGTCTCGCGCACGCGCACGATGGAGCTGGTTCCGTTGTGCGCATGCAAACTCGGCCACCATCGACCCGTGTGGCCCAGTGTGCATGCAAACAAAAGGTGAAGTACAGACATCTGAAAACAGTGTTCATTGGGCCTAATTCAGAGATGCACTAATGCAATCGCAGCTGTGATTTTGTATTCAATGCAGCTGCGAAAATATGCTAATGGTTGCAAAGATCACCAGAGCATAGTGACGCCCACTGCTGTCTTATTATCTGCAAACTACGTCGTTTATCTGCTTAAATAATGGTAACATCGATGTACATCGAGCAGCCATCGTGCTGTTGCGGCAGGTCTGACCAGCTGCAAACATTGCATCTCTCCTCACACGCTGAGAGCTCACAAGCTGCAAATCCAGTTGAAATAGCTAATTTATGCACACCAATGAAACGGGGTTCAAATGTTCAGACACGCCTGCGTTTTTCTGACCATCCCATCCTCCCTTTACCACCCCCAAACGCTGAATATTTGTCACTCACGTATCCTCTTTGTAAACGTAATCGCAAAGCAATCGTGACACGTGTTCATTGCGACTTAAACGCTTGCGCACTGGCAAACAATCGCTCGATCTGCGTAAATATCACCATTGCATCCATCGCTGAATCAGGCCCATTGTTATAAACAAAATGTTGTATATGATAAATATCTAAGTGTTCGGTGCATTGTGATGTGCATGTATAATCCGTGAGTGTAGAAACAGTCTTATTGGCATCTAATGAACTACTTATTTTAAGGAAAGCGGAACAGTCTAATATGTTGTACTCTACTACTATCAATTTATATGAAAATTAAGGCTAGAAATTAAAGCAGTACTATACTCGCTTTTTTTTCCAGTTCATCAGCCATCCAATAAAAATTATGTAGAGTCCTTGTATATAATTCCCAGAAGATTACTTTGCCCTTACAGCTAAGCCATGTCCCTGATATAAAAGATCTCTATCCACTTTTATTGAAATAAAGAACTAAAATCATAATCCTAATATTGAAGCATAATCTTCATTATCTCCTGACCCTCTTGAATTTTATTCTCATCTACTGTATTTGTATTTTTACTAGATTTGTTTCCATGTATAATCCTTGTTTGTTTACATATATCTTGATAGGATTATTTGACACAAAAATATAACATAATGATAGTTCAAACAAAATGCAAAAAATAGCAGTGTTTATAATACATGGATACGTGGATGTGATTGCTTACATGCCTACATATTCTTAATGTGCCACAATTTTCCACCAGAATCTTAGTTTGCCAAGTAGTTAAAACGGGATGTAGTCAGCAATACGGAATACAGTAGAAAGATTAGTGCACTGTACACTGTATGTAAATTACTTATAATTTCCTCTGTATCTTGAAAAATAAAAATATATATTTGTGTGCAGTGCATATAGCAAATTATTGCCTAGACAAATAAGAGTGCATGTGATTTTGAATATGAGCATCAGAAACCACTTGTGTACACCCACTGAAATCCCTCAATTATAATAATTAAGTATAGTTAAAAATAAAGGTCACAAGATTTCATTAGAATTAGTTTTCACTTATAATGACGCAGTCTCTAATTGTTTAAGAGAGGAAATATGATGTTATTACTGGACATGATCATACCAATTTCACAGTATTTTAAATACTTTTAATTCATCTTAGATTGCAAACGTGTTTGGTAATAATAATACTACTACTACTACTAATAATAATAATAATAATAATAGTTATAATAAAACATATTACAAATGGAAAAAGGATAAGATTCTGGAAATTACTTGCACACAAATTCTGATTCAGAGATGTAAGAACACCCGATGGCTTGCGTACAACTCCGATGGTGGGTGGACAGTGCAGACGCAGGACTGGTTCTGGGCATGTGTAGAACAGGTACTGTGTTGTTGCACACAGTGGCCCTGATTCAGAGCCGGACGCTCTTTCAGAGCGTTCGCTCTGAATCAGGGTGTTTTTTTTCTTTTTGGCCTCCTGGCCGCTCGCATAGCTGTGGGTTACCACCCACAGTGTTTGCGAGTGGCCAGGCGATGGTCACAACCATCGCAACCATCGGGGCTTGTGACGAGACCCTTGTGGTAGGGTCTCATTCCCGCAAGCCCCAGTGAGCTTCCGGCTCTAAATAGAGCTGGAAGCTCACAACTGACATCACTGGTGATGTCAATGCTGCCTCCCACAAATGGCAGGCATTCTTTCGGGAACGCCTCCATTTGTGTAACCACCCCCCCGCCAGCCTCCAAATGGGGCGAGCTGTCAATTATAATCGACAGCTGCCTTGTTTTTGTGTGAGACCCGTAGCGACGGAGCGCCCGTCGCTGGCCAGGTCTTGCGCATGCGCAGTGGGGGACCATCGACCCGCTTGCGAGCACTGTGCGCTCGCGAGCAGGTCTAAATCAGGCTCAGTGTCCCCAAGCAGCAACATGATTGACATTCTGTGGCCATTTGGCTCAGAATGCCGGTACAGGAATCCCAACACCAGTCAGCACCCCGGTGCCAACATCCCGACAGCTGACATCCTATTCATTATTGGGGTTAGAAGGAGGGTACGCAGAAACTCACTAGAGTATGCCCATAAAATGGTTCTTCATTACCTCCCTCAAACGCTAACTACATGTCAATTACTTTGTGAAAAAATCCTCTCTGTGACCGCCATCACTAACCCACCACCGTGCGTGTGCAGTGTGGCTTCAATGCATGTGCAATGGCAAAATAAACTGCTTGTCTGCGTGCAACATCAACATTACATCAATCTCTGAATTAGTCCAGTGAGAGGCTGTCAGAGGACAGGGGGTTGGAACTTACATCTTGAGGAGACTTTAGGTGACCAGCAACTTCAGTCTGACAGGAGAAAGAGCTGCTACTGAGCACAATGAAAGAGAAGCTGGGAAATGACAGCATCAGAGTGAGGAGTGGATTGCTATTACATCGGCCAGCAGGAGGGTATATTTGAGAGGGGACTGGTTTAAAGAAGTTGCTTGGAAATAAGGTATTAAATAGAGCCAGTCTCTTGGATGATATCTTAATTAAGGTGTATACACTTATATAACAATTTTCACCTCTGTACACCCCAATATCAAGGCTCCCTAGTGACTAAACACATAAGCCAGCAGTTGAAAGTATATGAACTGTTAATCTCATCCTACATTGTACTTGTCATATAAATCATTCATCAGAATCCAGACAGCAGATAAGTGAGAGCTGTCGAAGGGACTGGCTAGATCCAGCAGCATCACACTGATTTTTTTCTAGTCAGAAAATGGATATATTAGAAATAAATAGAAAAAAGCTTCATTATATCATTATAATTATTATTATATAATAATTATAAAAGCATAATTATGCCATATACAGTATCAGTTACAAGAGCGGTACCTATAGCCAGCTTCATGTAGTGTACAATACATATGTACAACCATCATCTTCAGTTTCAAGAAACTGTGTAACATTTTCCTTATACAAATAGAATATATACCAGCTAGGGCCTGATTGTCTATAAAATAAGATGTATAGTCTGTGTACTGTAATTCTTCAAAAGGTAAATAGCCAATAGTCAGCAACCTTACTTCACTGAATGAGAAGATAGTGACTAAGCTTAATCCACAGGCTAATTCAAGAGGTCTGCAACTGGAAAAATACCAATGAGGTGATTTACAGGCACTTGAAATGATCTGTTAAACCAAGCAGCTACTAAAATAGGGGTAGTCAAGCCCTTTTAACTATAAACACATAAAAAAACAAGATAGTAGTGCTATAATCACATGTGTAAATATTGCATAAATAAGTAAACAATGCAATAAATTACTGAATAATTAAAATGTATTGTCACTTTAATAAGAAAGGATATTCCATAAGACATATATAATAAAATACATGAGCAGATTGCCTCACCCCTATATTTATCCACAATATATGGAGCCTGTTCCTATAAACACTTCCAGTGTAGGACAAGCAATGGCAAAAGTTTCTCACCGATAGAGGAATGATCCTATTTGATAAATAGATCCCACGCATAGGGTTAGGAGTCCTCAGATATTCACGATGTATGCGTAATGCTCAGTCCTGGAATAGATATAATTCCAAAAGTCCAAAGTGGTAGCAGTGCTTGTTAGTATATCCGGTAAGTTGGTCCAAGCTTCTTTAGACGTGATCCAAAATGAAAGTTACTTGTGGAGGTGGGAGGATCACTTCTAAAGAAGACTGGATCAATTTACTGGATATACTAACAAGCACTGCTACTACTTTGGACTTTGGAATTATCTCCATTCCAGGACTGAGCATTACACATACACCGTGAACCACACACAAACATGAAGCTGAAATTCATCATTTTAAAAATATGATAATTATATATGGGGTAGGTGTAGTAGTTATAATTAATGCTTAGAAGCAGGAAACAATGTACACTCAGTAGTTGAAGTTTATTGTTTATATGCATGACTCATGTTACAACAGAATGGACATTGGAACTGAGTGGACTTATATATTTATTTAAACCTGCTCTCCTAATTATTTTTACAATAAGATTGTTATACTATACACTTATAAGATCCTAAAGTTATGATTGGCGCACAAACAAAAAACTGAATGTTAACCAAAGTATACTTAAAATCAATTTTGACATGTGACTCATGTTACATTTCTGTCTCCAGTCAAAGGGTTCTGTTACAAATGACTCAAAGCTGTAGAATCCACATGAATTAATCAGTGTAGGCCTGCTTATCTTCCTATTTAACTGTGAAGATGTATAAAATATTTCATCTGGTAATGATTGTCATTTCCAGTCGCCACCGTTGGGGAGGAGGGAAGAGGCCAGGATCTCCGTCGACTGATTGAGATTTGCTGGCTTCCTCCTCTCATCTGCAGGGGCTGGCTGTGTGACCCCATGGGTCACCTTAGCTGTCCGATGTTCTGCAGATTATCCAATGCTGTGTTGGACTACGCAAATCGGATAAGTAATGCAGCAGGAGGCGTGATGCGAGCAGCTTTGCAATTCCGTCCAAAGCTGAATAAGACCCTAAGTTCAAACATATAAAGAAATTAAGTTGAAAATGTCTTGGCATCTGCTGTGATACAATTTAAATTTCAAGTATTGTGTTTTATATTTCATGGAATGACCCATAAGTCAGGGACTCCTAATGTAAATGTTAATGTATAAGCATTGGCTTTATACAGTGTACATATAGATGTTTAAAGAGAAGTTATTGAGAAGGTGTATTATGTGTATATTACAGCAAATTTCAAATCCTGTCTTGTAACTGTTAAGACCTAGCAGTTTAGAGAATAATGATACAGTATACTATATAATATTCATTTACTAGCAAGGGGGAGATTAGTTACTTATATATTTTAAGTAGCAACTTTGTTTAACTATGTTTCTAAGTAAAGGGCTTGTTGAAGTGTGAGAAGAAAATTTTACATTGTATCTGCTTTTTTTCAATCTAAAGTACGCAGGTCTAAATAATAGAGAAGATACCCTGAGCAATAAACTAGGTATTCACAGAGTGTCAGTAAGTGTGTCATGGGTGATGGTGGACAACTTGGTTAGAACATACAACATATTTATATGCCGTGTGAGATAAAATACCTGAATTGCTGAAGGGGAGAACCAGACCAGAGGGAATAGAGGAAGATGTACTTTATTACTTACAGTATGACTAAGCTAACAGCAAAAAGCACATCATGCTCTCACTCTGCACACACTGACTAGCATGTCTCATTTGTTTTAATGGTTCCCCTTTCACATCTGAATGCTGTGTCACACCCGGGATTTTGTTCACAGGTCCATCCCGGGTGCGACCCGGCTGATACCCCTTTCAGAATGGCGGTCCGACCTGGCACTAATGGCAGTCGATGACATCACCACCATCACGTGCTAAGCTGGTGCTTGGAGATAAGATCATCTCCAAGTGCCGGCTCTTCCTATGCAGTGAATGGGACCCGGGTCGCATCGACCCAGGTTACCTATTCACACTGCATCTGGAGCCCACCAGGGGGTCACTCGACCCAGCTCATTTTAACCTGGCCCTTTCACTTTGCACAGTAACCCTGGTTGTTGCATGTTCACATGCAATATCAAGGGCTATTTAAGCAAGTGTGAAAGGGGTATTACTTTGATCCATTATTATCACACGAAACCAATGTTGTTATGTTGAACTGTCAAATAATATAATGGATGCTCATCAAGGGCTCGTGTGTATTCCCCGTCCAGGGCCCCCTCCTGTGGCCGCCATTTTCCCAGTGATTTCCCCACTGCCCATGTGCAAACTGCCGTAACAATGACAGCGCCGGCCATTTTCCAGACTATTAGTGCAGAGCTGCTACAGCTGACGCGGGACTTCGGAGAGGTAAGTATTAATAAATATACAGTAGGTGCAAGTTGTGCGGTGTGGGCCCCCCTGGAACCAGGGGCCTGTGTACACTGCACACCATGAACCTAGATACGCCCCTGATGCTCATTCCACTGGTACAGTAGCTGGCTCAAGTTGGGCGGCAATAATCCTCGAGCAGTATATATAATGTATCAAATTGATTAGTGACTAGATACACTATCAAGGTCAATTACCATATAATCCCACAAGTTATACTGCTCTGTGAAATATCCACAAATTGATTCATATAACCACAGAATTTGTGTTATATTGCATAATATATGCTACTTATGTGGCAATTTAGGAGAACAAAGTATTATTTGTTTTAATAACAATGTTACTAGTATCTGTAACTCCTAATTATAGGTAATGGAGGACCAGAAAATCCAGTATCTACTTCTTGTTATCAATATGTGTAATGCTCTCCAATAAGGTGGCACAGTTGTCTATGTAACCACAGAATAAAAGTGTCCATATAATGCATGTTATTTATACATGAACAAAGTACTATATGTTGATACAAGGTGTTGTTACTATTGTAAACTTCTAATTTCATGTAATGGAGGTCTTGAACACCCTTTTTCTCATAACTGCCACTAATATGCATGAATAAGAATACTCCAAATTTAGAGTGAATATTTAAACAACAGCGTACTTAATAGGCAATAACCTAGAACACAGGTTCACAAACTCGGTAGTCAGGACCCCAAACAGTGGGTGTTTTCCAGATCTTCTCACAGAATCACAAATGAAATAATTAGATCCACCTGTGAATCTTTTAAAATACCGTATATACTCAAGTATAAGTCGACCCGAATATAAGCCGAGGTACCTAATTTTACCACAAAAAACTGGGGAAACTTATTGACTCGAGTATAAGCCTAGAGTGGGAAATGCAGCAGCTACTGGTAGTAATCCCCCCCCTGGTACTGCCCCCAGTAGTAATCCCCCCTGGTAGTGACCCCAGTAGTAATATCCCCCCCTGGTAGTGCCCCCAGTAGTAATCCCCCCTGGTAGTGCCCCCAGTAGTAACCCCCCCTGGTAGTGCCCCCAGTATTAATCCTCCCCTGGTAGTGCCTCCAGTAGTAATCCCCCCCTGGTAGTGCCCCCAGTAGTAATCCCCCCCTGTACTGCCCCCAGTAGTAATCGCCCCTGGTACTGCCCCCAGTAGTAGCCCCCCCCCCAGTAGAGAGAGATGTACCGGTAATAAAAAAAAAACACACACTGGACGTGCGCTGCTAAATAATAATAATAATAACAATATTTAATATATAAATGACATGGCCAATTGCATAAATAAAATTATTAAAAGAACCAATGATGGCAATACAGATGAAAATACAACAATAAACCCCAACAGTTGTCCTAAATCTGCAGATGTATCTAATAATGGCTGAGTGTCATGACACTAGGTAAAAGCTATCCAATTACTGGTAGTATAGTTCCTTGGAGGCAAAAACGTATGATAGTAAGAACTCCACTTATTGCCAAAAACTGTGACAGTAGCTATAGCATAGTAACAATGTATCCTGGAGAAATAGACACAAATGTCAATAGTGCTAATGCACAATAGCCATACGGCCTTCTGGATACCCGACAGTGAAGAAAAAAAGGGTGATAAAAAAATAGTCACTTAGAAAACCAGCCTCAATGTATGGGCTTATAACTCACGGTTACAGAAGCTAGATGAGGACATCCGAGCAATCGTTGTAGTAGCCGGAGAGTTCTCCCCACATAGGCACACGTCCAGCAGGTTAGTTGCAATGCAAAAAGGACGAGTATAACACGGCAGTGTTTACCGGGCGTCCCCGGAGACAGCCGTGAGCAAGGACTCCACGCGGTCTGGCGCGGGCAGGTGTGGACATAGTGGACACAGGCCCTGATGCAGAGCCGCTCGTAAGCAGCCGCTCGTTTGTTCTGACCGATGTTCGCACATCTGCGCATGCGTACGGATTGTAATACGCATGCGCGAACCAGTCAGTGCGGCCGAAAATCATTTGTTCGCTATATAGCGAATGCCTGCTATTTTGAGTGACAGAGGGAGGCGTATGTGAGTGGTAACAGGGGAAGGTGCTTGAAAACGGGGGTGTGGAATTAGATCGCAGGCGTGCTTAAAGGTCAAAACGGGCGTTTTAAGGGAGTGCATAATTAATACAGCAGCGTCATTGACAACGTCACTTGTTTTTTTTTTTACTCCGAACTGCTCGCAAAATAGCGGTTGAAAAAACCAGCCACAAGAATAGCGAGCAGTTCATACGCTGTTCGATGTACTCGATTAATCTAATAAATAGCGTAGGATGCGAGCGGCCAGGGAGCGTATTTTTCAAAATTACAACCGCAAGTTTTGCTCGCTCGTTCAGACTTAGAGGCGTGAACAGACCGCAATTAGCGAACGGTTCATTTGAATAGCCACCCCTTGTTTTAGAACGAACGACCGCAAATAGCGAGCGGCTCTGAATGAGGGCCACAGTGCTTAATTCAGAGTTGTATGCTATTGCTACCTCAGCTGTGATTTTCATAGCTGTGGATATGCAAAAATATGCTAATGCAACAGCTGCTGGGACCCACCTGAGCCATTGCAGCTGTCCGCAACTTTGTACACATACGCAGCATCGGATGCAGGTTAGGCAAACAGCGATATCCTGAGCAGGGGCGGATTGGGCCGCCGGGCCATTTCCCGCTGGGCCGGCCACATTGTTACCTTTAGGCAGGGCTGGCGCAAGCCGCTGAGCAAGTCCTGCACTGCAGGGAGGCGCCAGGCTGGAGAGGCGCTCTCCCTGCAGCAGCTGCTGAGACACTTCTTACTTGCTTCTACCGGCTGACGCTGCACCTGTCACACTGAGACAGGCAGCGGCAGCCTACTGTAGGGAAAAGTGTGGCTGAGCTCCTCATACAGTCCCCTACATGGAGGGGGGGCGCCAGAGGCAGCGGGTTGATTACCTACTGTAAAGACGATCAGCCTGGAACTGCCTGAACTGGGGTGGGGTGGACAGCAGCTGAGCTTCTGCTCCTCCTCTCTTCAGTGAGTGACTCAGGTGACAGTCTCTCTCCCTGCCTGACAGATGTCACGCTGAGGACAAGCAGGGACAGTCTGCAAAACATTTGCAAATTTACAAGTGTATTCAAATACTGTTGATTAGACTTGAATAGTGGCTAGTAGTTTGTACACTGTCCCTGCTTCTTCCCAGCGTGACCCCTGAGACCTCTCTGTCAGAGAGGACATAGAGAAGGGAGACAGCACTGCAGCAGCACAGTAACTATTTTCTATTTAATAATAGTAATAGCAATGAATGTACAGTATGGGTGTAATGGGAAGTAAATAATTCAGGGAGCATTACCTGTCATTGTGTGTTTGTGTGTGTGTGTGTCCATTAGACCTGTGCCCGCAGGGGCTGTGTTCTCCTTATCCTTTATCTCTCATATGGTTATGAAATTTCAGTCAAAGCGTCGCCCTATTTAGTTGTGCAATGTTTGACCAAGTTAACTAAACTAAATCTCTTTAATTGCTTCTGGAGAAGACATATTGTCAGGTTTTTTTTTATATAACCTTCATGGCTTATTCACATTGCCTGGTCTGTGCGGAGTACTGTTTTCATTCACTTTCCCCATTACTATATCTTGCTTACCTAACCTAGCATTAACTTTGGTTTGGGTACGGGATGCCAGCGTTCAGGAGACTTTCAGTCAAAATCCTGACGCCGGCATCCCGACAGGGTTAGGATACCTACACCTGTCAGTTTGTATCCTAACCCTTCCCCTCTCCCTACCCCTAACACCCCCTCTCCAGTGCCTAAACCTAACCTCCCCTCCGTGTACCCTCCTCCCCCAGTGCCTAGACTTAATCTCCCCCTCCTCGCACTTTAACCCCCCCAGTGCCTGTCTCTAACCCTCTCCCTAGTGCCTAAACCAAATCTCCCCCTCCTCGCACTCTAACCCCCCAGTGCCTGTCCCTAACCCTCCCCCTAGTGCCTAAACCTAACCTCCCTAAACCTAATGCCAGGTACACACTAAAAGATATATACATATCGGGCACATCAGCCAGTGTGTACCCGCTATGTCACTGACGAGGCGTACTCTTGCGCTTCGTCAGGGACATTGCCCATCAGACCTAGGGGGATAGTATACTTATTCATTGGGGAAGGGTGTATTTGTTTTTTTACTTGGGGGGGTAATACTGTCTATGCTGGGGATGGTGTATCAATGTATGTGCGTGGGTATAATTATTGTGTTTCTGTGTGTATAAGGGGTGTATTCATATTATCTGTTATATGTTGGTCATTGATGGTCTCTGCATTATCTGGCAGTCACTGTGACTCTACATTATCTGGCAGTTACTACTATTTTTTTATATGTGTTACTGATACAAATGTTCCTGGTAGTTTGTGTTACTCTAGGTAGCAACCATTCCACTAGGCGCAGAGTAGGTGGAGGTCATGTTCTTATAGAAGATCACAATAGAGACTATCCCCGATTGCCGATGGGATGCAGTGCCGACCGCCGGCTTCCTGACTGTCAAATCCCAGCAAGGTACAAATGACAGGTGTTGAAATCTCGACGCCTGTCATTAGACCTACGCTGGGAGCCCAACACCCGGCTTACCGATTGAAGGTAAGCCGGGCACGGACAGCCGCGGGAGGGGGAGGGTTCGGTTAAAGGCCGTGAGATATATATATATTACTTTTCATATATACATTATGTATATGGTAATTATGTATATTTACTTTATATAGTATTAACATATACAGTACGGTATTGCAGTTATAATATAATGTATATATGTGTATGTTCAAGGTCCGGCACTCCAAATCTCAATGTAACCTTGGGCGGTGTAAGGTGCGGCACTCAGCGCAATTACAGGAGTAGACAATCAATGTTTAAGAGTTAGTAACACTATCGTCAGCATTCTGACGATAGTGTTACTAACACTGAAACGTTAATCATATCCGTTTGTCTATGCCTGTAATTGCACACCAAGTGCCGCACCTTACTACTGCTTTTATATATATATATATATATATATATATATATATATAACAATGGCAGTTACTTTTCTGGCAAAGCTCTTGATTCTGAGAGGACAGCATCCTGCCCCGTCGCCAGACTCCGCCCCTCGACAGTCCCCGCCCCTCAATAGACTCCACCCCATTAGGGCTGCTTCCAGAAATTTCCCGGGCTGGTTTTATGACCCAATCCACCCCTGATCCTGAGTGAGTCTATGGTCACTCAGAATAGCCACCATAACTGAGACACCGCCGCCATGTTTCCTGTATATGGGATTGTAAATGCAGGAGGTGACACACCCTCAAAACGGTTGAGACATGTCTGCATTTGTAAAAACATTGGCATAGTGTACAAATCTGAGGCCAACATTCTTCTTTTTGTCCATGGTAGTGTGTAACTTCATGCCTATTTCTCATACTGTATATACCTTTCTTGGATCTGTGTGGCCTCATTGTACCGACTCCATCACTCAGGGTTTTTTTTTTTGCTGTGTGTCTTGTAGCTTATATTTTAGATTATTAATAGTATTATTAGTAGTATCATTATATATACCAGTATTACCACTGATGCCACATTCAACTGCTCTTCCCCTTTCTTGTTGATACTCCTTTTACTCTAGGGTGCAGCTCCACCTCATCAAGTACACAATGCAAATCTCCTTAAAAAATACTGACTGTATTTAGATAGCTATTACTGGGTGACCACCTCCTCTCCTTGTTGGTAAGGCAGAGACAGGCAGGAAAACAGAAACAATACAGCCAAATCACACAGCAGTAGTGTTCAGGTAAATCCACAAAGCCAAGAGAGTGAACACCCCAGAAACACTCCATATATTATAGGGCTGTTCCCAGATCCAACTATGGGCCTGATTCATATATGTATGCTGTAGCACAGCTGCTGCATCTTTATATGCAGCGGCTGTGCCACAATATGCGAAACCGCGGGATGTGTCTTGTGTAAATAGATGTCTCCTGTCAGCATCAGGTTTGCTTACAACTCTGAATCTAGGCCTATATCTATAATTAATACCTTAATTAATTGAAAAATAATATTTCCTAGTTTTTAATTGAACAAATTATTCCACAGAAGAGAAACAAAGAAATACCAAGGAGTCAAACCCCCAAAGGGAAAGAAAAAAAAAATCATACATTGTCCACCATATGGAAAAAAAAACACACACATTCGCCCCCAAAGAGGGGGAAAAAAAACACACACATTAGCCCCCACAGGGAAAAAAAAAGACATATTGGCCCCCACAGGGAAATAAACACACACATTGGTGCCCACATGAAAAAAATAATAAAGCACACATAGATTCATTGCCCCCACAGGAAAAAATAAAGCACATTGATTCAAAGATTGCGTCCACAAGCAAAAAAAAATAAATGAAACACATTGATTCAATAATTGCCCCCACAGGAAAAATAAAAAAACACACATTGATTCATTGCCCCCACAGCCATAAAAAAACAGCATTGATTTATTTTCATTGAACTCAGCCCCCTACAGAAGACTGAGTGACCTCACCTGCTGGGCTTTCACAGACAGCTGCAAGCTAATTGCAAGTGACTAGCCTCCAGACCAGTGAGTGCCTCCAGTTATCCAGAAAGTCCAGACCAGTGAGGTCCTCCCTCCAGAGAGTCCAGAACAGAGTGCCTCCTTACAGAGAGTCCAGACCAGACTAGTGGGTTAGAACTTGGTCTCACTACCTCACTCGGGCCCTCAACCCTCAGCACCTCAGCCCCCCAGTCCTCAGCACCTCAGCCTCATAACCTCCGCCCTCAACAACTCATCTCCGCACTCAGCTCCTCATCACCTCAGCCCTCAGAACTTAATTATCTCAGCCCCCATTACATCATCACTGTCCTAAGCCCCACATCACCTCAGCCTCTCATCACCTCAGCGCCTTTCTCAGTCCCTGATCACCTCAGCCCCTCATCACCTCAGCCCTCAGCTCCTCATCACCTTCCTCAGCTCTGAGTTCCCAAGCACTGTCCTCATCACTATCTTATGCTCCACAGCTGTGCAACCTCCCTCAGTGAAAGTGGCTTACTCACTGTGCACAGGCAGGGATAAAGTGTGGTGATGAGGCATATGATGTTCCGCTGATGCATTGCCATCTGTAAGGTCACGTCCAGGCTGCATCTAATCCACCTGGAAGAGCCAAGTGCTACCTGGATCAGGCTACAACTACGTGGCCTGGTGGGCATGAAACCCGGTGATGGTTACACTACACCCCAATATGGCCGCTCAGATGGAATTTGCCTCCAGCTGGCCCTGATATATAATGTACACCTAACATCCAAGCATCTGATATTATTAACTATTAATAGAGCTAACAGAGCTTTCTGTTATCTTTTTAAGTAAAGAAGCAACTGTAGGCATAGGCAAAGCTGCACCTATCACAAAATGCATGCAGGTCAGCACTGGTAGCATATGCGCCAGTTTTCGTTAGGCATTGCAAGCAACATACACTGACATCCATGTTATTAACAATTTGTTTTGCTATTATAGGCTACAATAATTAAATTCACAATCAGCCACTCACAAGCCGTTTGCTAGTGCTTGCAACTCATCTTCATGTATTTGCAACTGCCTTCATACAGTCGTAAATGATGTGGCTTAGACAGGTGTGTAAGTGTCTGCAGGGGCGCTGAGAGGGGGGGGGGCATGTACTAATTACTTGGGCTTGCTAGAGAGGCCCAGTGGGGGCCCGGGTCCAGCGCCGCCCCTCCATCTTATCTCACAAGAGCTCAGCACACGCTGCTGTGTACTGGGCTGCAGTGGGCTGCTGCTTGTGGCTGCTGAACAGCAGCCGCAGCAGTCTCCTATGCCTATGGGCGAGAGCGATCACACTGATCGCACCCCCCTGGCATTGCGCTGGGCTAAGGGGCTCACAGCACTCCCATCCATGGTGCGCAATTTTTTTAAAAAAATTGGTTTAAGGGGGTGTGGCCATGCCTCCCGCAATTAGGCCATGCCCCTTTCCCCCCCAAGCCCAGCGCGGCCCTTGATGCCCCTGTGTGTCTGTGTAGTTCAGCATCTGTAATTACAAATATGCCTTATTGTATTCGGCCAAAGAGAGTCTGACGCTTTTCTCCCATCTCTCCAGACTCAAGCAGATGTAAGTGCCAGATTCACAGAAATCTGCATGGACACACATGGATGTGGTGTGTTTTCTTGGTTTGACTAAAACACATGGGTGAACAAATCACCGATGTGCCAACAGCCTTAGCTGTTCTGATTGAATTCATGTTGACTTTACAATAGCCAAACATTGCTAATTTCATGTGCACTATGGAGGGAAAATTATGTTATTGGATACAAAGTGCCTTTGCACTACAGCTAGAGCACTTCACAGCATTCATACTGAATTTAATTCATCCCTAAAAAGTAGAGATGTACACAGACCCTTGTGTTTTAGTTTTGGCAAAACCACCCTCAAATGTTATAGTTTTGGTTTTCATTTTGGCAAAAAACCCCTCAGGTTTTTTGGTTTTGGATTTCTTTAAAATTGATTAAAAAAAAACAGCTAAAATCATTTAACTTGGACCTGTTTACATCCAATATAAAACCCGATATCCAGTTTTAAATCCGAGATCCAAACTTATGGGTAGACCTGAGTCTTGGAACCCCAAAAGTGATCCTAGCCAGGACTCGGGTGTTCACTTTTCATTAAAACCGAATTGCTCATCTCTACTAAAAAGCTATTATTACAGTTAGTTCCATCCCAACCAGTTAATCACCTGTTTACTGTGTGTCCACAGTTGTGAGAAGGTGAACTAACTCTATTGAAATGCTGTTAAAACGAGACATCATAAGCATCATAATGTCCTACTGCAAATCAGAAACAGTTGTCAAATAGTAATACTTTTAACATATATGCTACTTATCACATTGTGTTTTGGCAGGAGATAAACTAAAACAATATATTAACTCTATGGATATTACTTAATCTACGGAGAAAACAACACATCAAATTTATCACAAGTAAAACTTTTTTTAAGGATTAACAAAAACATTTACAGAATGAGTAGAATTATATTTCAAGTTTCTAAACAATTTTTCAAAGATATTTGGAATATTTCTTAAACACGTGCTATCTTGAAATAAAGGTATGAAATTAAGGAGTGGTTCAATTTTGCAGAAAACCGAACACTCCCGAACTTGGGGTTTGCCAAGGATAACCGTGTCCTGGTTTGGGTCATTCTGCCAAGTTTACATCTCAAAACAAGGCAAAACCTAATTTTCCAGGAAATCTCGGATCTCGTGTCTTTTGTATTGTATATAACAGTCTCTGCATTGTGAACAGGTGCCATTTCACACAGGAGAGTGCAGGGAGAGGGTTTGGCCTGTAGTTGTGCTTCAAAAAACACTATTAGGATGCCATTAGGAACAGGATTAGATTAGAGAGAGTTGTAGGTAGATCAGGCTTGCCTACCCTCCCGATTTGGTCGGGAGCCTCCCGAATATTGGGTGCTGCTCCCGACCCCCTGGAAAGGCAGGCAAGCCTCCCGGCTGCCGCCTACCCCCACAGACTACTAAAAAAAAAACCACTGTGGGGGGGCTTGATGACTCGAGTCGCGCTGAATCGCGTCATCGTGGCTCTGCCCCCTGCTTCACAATGCCTTTTTTCCGGCATTGTGTGGGGAGGGCCACGATGACGCGATCGTGCAGTCACGCCCTGGCCCCTAAAACAGCATCATAGCCCGGTAACGCCCCCCGCAGAATGCAGGCATTCAGCTCCCTCCCGGAAGGAGGGAGCTGAATGTCGGCAAGTATGAGGTAGATGGATTAGACGGGACGAGTGCAGGCATCTTTATCACTGTGTGTGTTTGTTAGACACACTAGCTACCAACTGCAATCCAGTGCACTGTAAACAGGCTACTGTGTGTGTGTGTGTGTGTGTGTGTGTGTGTGTGTTTGTCAGACATAATAGCACTTGCAATCCAATGCTACAAACAGGCTGTTGTATATGTTTGTTAAAGTGAACTTCTTGCACTTGATTTCGCAATGATATTTAATCTATCTACACTGCAATATATAATTTATATTGTAATTTGTGTATATTGGTAGAGAGACAGAGGGATTTATTTTCAAAATGTTGAGTTGTAAAACCTGGCACTTCAAAAAATAAACCTGTGTCAAGATTATTTATCCAAAAATACTGTGCGGTGCTTTCTTAGTGAGCTGCACCACAAAGAAAGAAAACCTCTTTTCCTGTTGCTAAAAGAGTTGTTGTTTTTAGTGTAGAAAAAACGGCAGTCTTTTATAATTCAATTTAAATAGTATTTCAAGAGTGTGTGTCTTGGAAAGGCAGAGAATATAACTATATTTACTCCGAGTGTTGGTGTGTCCCCATTAGGTGTATCCCAAAATTGGAAACTAGACATTTGTTTCTGGTGTAAAAAAAAATCTTTAGTCTTTAATAATTCAATTTAAATTGTATTTCATTAGTGTGTGTCTTCGAAAGGCAGCATATAGTACTGTACTTACTCTGGGTGATGTTATCATGTCCCTTTAGCTGTACCCAAAAAAAATAATTAAAGTGGAGAAAATTTAATTTTTATTTGGTGTAAAAAAAAATCTGAAGTCATGTCCTGGTGTAAAAATTAAAATCAATCAGGGATCAGTTGATAAAGGAGAGCAACCCAGTTCTACTGTAGTACTAGCAGTCACAGTACTTTAATATCTACTTTTAAAGGAGGTCATGGAGAAAGAAGGTGTATCTATTTCACAATCTTAAAGGCAACATCAACTATGGGCGGTATTCAATTAGTTTCGCACCCGCTAAAAAGTTTTGCCTGCCAGACTTTTCACCGACATACTTTTCACTGACATCGCTTCTTTTGGACGTGGAAACTTATTGTGCGCATCCCCGCTATTCACCATATTCAATTGTAAAACACGCGAAAATTGCAAGCGGCAAATTCAGGATAGGCGGAAAGTGCTGTCAGAATTGGGGAAAGCAGCCTGAAACCCCCCAAAAGATGCAGTAACATTGGGGATCAATGTAGATGTGTCTGAATTGCCCTAATAAAACAGTTTGGGGTACTTAAGTTGTTTCAATAGCTTCTTATTAGCGTCTTTGCACAAGTGCTGAAGAATGGCATTAAGCAGTATTTTTTGGTGAAAATAAGTAGACCAGTCAAATTTGGGGTACATGAAAATGGGTGCTAGCATATTTTAATGTCTATAAAGTGAAATTTTAAAAAACGTGAAAAACACACCTGTTGTGAGCACCTGCAATCCTAATAACACCTGACCCATCCTTGCAGACCCCCAAGAAGTCTATTTCGCTAGTTTTTATACTTGTCCCCCCACTTTGTGCTTTTCCATCCCCAAAATGAAAGTACTTGTTTGGGGTTTTCTTTTTATCCAGGATTTTTTTGACACCGTTGTCCTTTGGGGGCTGTCACACGGGTTCTGTTTTCCCACCTTTGTACCCCAAAATAAAAATGTTGCACTTCTTTTCACCTGCTATTCAGAGGCAAATCTTTTTCACCTATTACATTGTATTGGATGAGGGGGATAATTATATATCTGATGCTAATTAATTCTCTAATGATTTGAGGTAGTCCTGATCCAATTTAAGAAAGAAAACTCACTCCTCCCCTCCGCACCCACAGCAGCAGCATCCCTTACACTAGGGATCCCGCTGCTGGGGATTAATCTTCATCACAGAAGGGGACCAAGAAGAGTAGTAGTTTCAAACAACAATTGACTGTGTAACAATATTTTCAAAGTGGAACCAAATATGACGGCCACCATCCAGTTGCACAGCGGATCACTGAAGTCATGACAGCTATATTAGCATCAGATCTGCATCCAACATTCACCATCAATGCATCTGATTTTAGACGACTAGTTGAGGTCATGTGTCCACGCTACCAAATTGCATCTCAATTCTATTTTACCAGTACATCAATTCCTTGCCTGTACCAGGACATTAATAAAATATATTCTTTGCCTAAAAATGCCATTGTACCAACTATCCAATTAACTGCAGATATGTTTACAGGTGGCACTGGTCAAACTAAAACTTACATGACTGACAGTTCACTGGGTGCGTGTATCGCCTTCAGCAGCAGCAGTATCTAACATACCAGCTCATTCACGGGTAGGCTACTCTCTGTATCCCTGACATCACTAAGAGGTACTATAATGGTGTCATTCTATGGGAAAAACTCATGGATGTAATTACAAAATAGCTTACTCTGCTAAGACTGTCCTCAGGACTTGTAATTTCCAATAACACAAGTAGCAATATACAAGCATTACAACTGGGTGAATTTGAACATGTACTATGCTTTGTGAACACAAACTTTGTGGTTCAGAATTTCTTTAAAAATGACCGTTACATGCAGGACATGCTAAGTGTGGCCTCTACACTTTTCTGGGCATTTTCTGCATTCAGCAACCACATGTAGAAAAAGGAATGGGATTGAAATGCCAGCGGCTGCTCGACAGGATGAAAATCACGACAAAGGCAGGTAAGTATGCTAACCTCCCCTGTCTCCCCCCTAACTCTAACCCTCCCTTAGGGGTGCCTAATTTCCCCCCTAGTGCTTAACCCTAACTTCCCCACATGGGTGCCTAACCCTAACCCCCCTTAATGCTCCCTAAAACTAACACTCCTGGGGGGGTGCCTAACACTAATCTTTCCCTGGGGGTGCCTAACCCTATCCCTTCCCCTAGGGTGGCCTAACCCTAACCACCACCCAAAAACCTAATGTTAACCACGTTTACTGCTCTAAACCTAATACTCCCCCCTCCCCCATGGTTAATAGGATGGGCGCCCGGGACTTACCTCATTTGGGCATGTGCCGTCCTGGATTCCAGCATCGGGATTATGATAGGCATCAGTATTTTGATGCCTATCATAAATCACTAGCCGGCATTCTGCTGTCGGGATTGTGACCGGTGGCCTTGCAGCCGCCGGTCAAATAACTTTATCCCGTAGAACAGATTGCAGCAGCAACAACAGAATAATTTGCAATGCCACCCACTGAAGCAAGGTGGAGTTACACACACTTTATATGCTTTAGCAACTGGAGGAACAGCAACAAGCCATTCAAGTGTTTGTACCAAGCCATGATATCGGGAGAGGGGATCCATGTTACCTTAGTCAAGCACATTGGAGGATACACTAAGTTTTATGCAAGCTATGGAAACCATTTGAAATTGTAACCAATGAGGTTAGTTCAGACACCGCCAGTCTGATTCAGCTTATACCCTTAAATAAACTACTGGAAAAGCAGCTAGAAAAGCTGAAGGAGGAAATTAAACAAAGCAATTCCTCTAAGTATGTTGGACTTCAATATAAATTTTTTTTTTGCTTCGCTAGGACCTAAGTGTATGCAACATCTTAAAATTGGTTTATTAAATTTTAGCATCAATGCTTGACCCAAGGTTTAAGGCATATATAATGTATTTCTTTCCAACTGACACATATCATAAGAGATGCAAAGAGCACCTTGTGAGCAAGTTGTTAGCTCAAGTGGCACATGACACAATGAAGTTTTCAGTTTCTCCTGCAGATGCTGCTGCCAGGAAAAAAATTTTTTTCATGAGACCCACTGCTGAGGAGGATAAGTAAAGTCAGTGTGCCAGAGTGAAACATTATGTCATCTGGTCAGGCATAAAAGAATTGCCCAGAATTATTGACACCTGTACCGTGACTCAATCTGATACAGTACACATCAATAAAATGGTGGAGAGTTACTTTAATGATATTAAACAAATTAGCATCTCACACAGTCCATTTAAATACTGGGAGGAAAAAAAGGCAATTTAGAGGTCCTTGTACAAATTATCTAGCATATTTATGCTGCCCACCACCCAGTGTGTACTCAGAAAGAGCATTTAGCACAGGCGGGAACATTGAGTGATCGGTGTAGGAGCCTACCTCCAAAAAATGTGGAAAAACTAATGTTCATCAAAATTAACTACAAATTCTATGAGGAAGACTTTTGCCATCAATTACAACAAACAGAGACTGTAATGGTGGATTCCTGTGGGGATGAGCTACTTGTGTGATGATGATATTAACAATATTGATGATGGGATGATGCGGATAATGACATTTTCCAATTGTGACAATGATTAACAACACTGAGAGCCTTAAGCCCATTGGTAGCTTGGTTTAACCAAACCAACAAGGTGTTTTCTTTTGTGGGGGCTTAAACAAACCAAGCACTCCAGCAACAAAAGTGCTGGTTCCTGATAGTGATGTGTTTGGTTTGTTAAACATACAACATACAGTACTGATGTAAGATCATTACTATGTGCTTACTTAAAGTGCACTTCTTGTAAGTGTATGAAAAATCTAAGGGAAACATTAGGCACCTGTTTATGAACTTTGCATACACACTGGGAAAATTATAAAGGGGGGTATTTATCTAACCTTGGAGAGAGATAAAGTACCAACCAATCAGCCTTTAATTGTCATTTTACTGGCTGTGCTAGAAAAATAGCTTATTGGTTAGTACTTTATCTCTCTCCACTTTGATAAATCTCCTCCTTTATGTGATAATATATTACTCTATATTGCTGTATTTATTCATTTTTCATAAATACACCTGGATGAAGCCCCACTACAACATTGGAGTCATGCATGAAAAAAGCTACATTTATGATATTATTATTATTACCAGTTATTTATATAGCGCATACATATTCCACAGTGCTTTACAAAGAATATTTGCCCATTCACATCAGTCCTTCCCCCTGCGGAGCTTACAATCTATATTCCCTACCACATGTACACACACAAACACACTATTTATTTTCAGGAGCCAATTAACCACCCAGTATATTTTTGGACTGTGGGAGGAAACTGGAATACCTCAAAGAAACCTACGTGAGCACAAGCAATGCTGGGAATCAAACCTAAGACCTCAAAGCCTTGAGGAAACAATGCTAACCATTACACCAGTGGTTCTCAAACTCGGTCCTCAGGACCCCACACAGTTCACATTTTCCAGGTCGCCTAGCAAGTGTACAGATGTATTCATTACTCACTGACACAGCTAATTATTTCACTTGCGATTCTGTGAGGAGACCTAGAAAAGATGCATTGTTTGGGGTCCTGAGGACCGAGTTTGAGAACCACTGCATTACACTATCCATACTGCATGAATCTTTATTTATGTCATAATGCACTTTTTAAGTCAAAATGTCTAAAATCTATTTACTGTACAAATAACTTTATTACAATTTTAGCTAAACTGTAAGACCTCCTTATATTTATAATATTATTTGCTTTATTCAAATCTAAAAAAGAAAACATCTGCATCTGTGTCATGCTAAATACGGGCATTGGCTTAAATCACCAAAACTATGAATGAAAGATTGTCAGCTCTTCTGTGATGGAATTATTTCAGGCTGACAAATTGTACATATCTCTGCATCAGTATGGCACAATGTATTAATATTATTGTAACAATAATATGAAATTTCACAAAATCTTTTGCATCACATTTCCTGTTTAATGAAGCCAACCAGGTAAGCTGAGACTATTCCTTCTGTGCTGCCATCTGCCTAACTAATAACAGGGAGGCATATTGACAGGAGCTCAAGGAAAACATGAAATATTTCATCAGTCAGATTATGCGCTATAGAGACAGATGTTAAGAAGCTGTAATATTTTAAAATAAAGAGATAAGCAGATGCTTGAAGGAATGGGAGGATTTCTCCATTTGTGGTGATGTGAAGAAGCGGGTCACAATGTGCTGGATCTAAGATACAGTATTAATGATAACCTATAAGATTAAAAAGGAAAAAGTCCAGCTTTATGTTATTAACCATGAAGTGAAATTTTGAAATCCTCTCATGCTGAATAAGAAGGAACTCATCTAACTGACTAGCTGTAGTTGTTCTAAAAAATTATATAATATAATACACTAAAATTGAATGATGCAGCTATAATAAAAAGACAAATTGGAATTGTATTGTTGTGGCACTATTGCGATACATTGCAATGGAACATATATCAAAGTTCATATTTAACAAGTTGCAATACACACCACACTTATTCAGAAGTGGATGCAATGCAATGTTTATACAGTTTGAGTGTTTATCCATAATCTACGCATGCACCTGCGCCCATGTGTCAAATTTCATTTTCTATGTCACTCACAATGAGGATTTATTTGTAATATACAGTATGTGTACTAAGATGCACAATTTAGGTTCTACAAGTCCCACAGGGCAGGCTTGCTGGGACCTGTAGTCCCACTGTGAAGAACAATATTAGTACTATATGCAACCCATTACTCCTGCACCCACCAAAACCAGGGGTGCAGTGAATGATCCTTGGGAGGGGCGACTCCATTTTATTTTTGGGGTTTCTACTTTCCGAGGAATTGCCAGCCCTTGTTTGACCAGTTTGGGGTGGATTTACATCATGGCTGGGGGACCCCACGCTGTGTGTCTCTGCTATAGTGTAAACCCTCGTTTGGTTCATCCCGGTGCTGGTTAAAGGAAAATAGGGGGAGCCCCACATTGGTTTTTCCCCCCCCGATTTTCCTGTCCCAGACCTAGATCAGACGTTCAGGGCTGATTATGTTTTTTGAGGAGATCCCACATCGTTTTTCTTTTTTAAAAGTAACTCTTTACACTACAGCACAGAGGCACTGCACAGATCACATCGATCTGTGCAGTGCTTCTACTGAACACACTGCTGAGGAGGGGGTCTAATTGATACTTCTACTTTAGCCCGAGTCTGCTGCATTTACAATAGTGTTTGCAAACATGATTCATGGTAAATCCCCATATTGTATCCCTGTCTTTGGAGAGTTCTTTCGAGTTGTTTTGATGGTGTATTGACTTGTATCTGTTGTGATTTGGCCATGTTGCATGTAGCACACTTACAGCCCCAGAAGGAATCAGATTTTTACACACAGATTTACCTTTCATAAATCTCTGTGTTTGGAAATCAGGCAAAACAAGCCCGGGAATTCAATCTCGGATGGACATGATTCTTAGTAAATATACGCCTTAGACTCGCCTCGGGATTCTGTAAATACTCGATTGTCTTCTTCAGCCTCAGTTTTGTTTTCAGGCATTGATATGGCTGTTTTGGACAGTACATAGGGGTAAATTTACTTAATTTTAAAATCGATGTAAATTGACCGACATTGACAGGATTTCCGGCTGCAAAATTCGCAAAGTTATCATTCGTCAATGTCAGTTGGATTTTGCAGGTGTAAAGGCCATCAGTTTTGAGTTCAAAACCGATGACAAATAGAGCCTAAAACAGGACCAAAACCTAAAATTGCCCAACCTAAAACTGCCCAAGTGAAGCACTGCAGAGATCACTGTGCCCCTCATGCTGTTTTTTTTTTCATTTAAATTACTATTTCGGTGCTTTTATCACTAATATTGATCTGTGTAGTGCTTCTCCCAATCTCGTCTGCCACAGACAGATCTATTGTTTAGTTGGGTTTGTCGTCGTTTATCATCTGTATTTGGACAGTTAAAAAATCGACCGTTAATAAAACTCTGGTTTCTGTAGTCGTCTATGTGAAAGTATTGTTTGTTGGTTTGATGTTCTAACTTGCTCTAAAGTTGAACTTTTGGTCGATATGCGGATAGTTTTGACTTTGCAAAACCAATGGGAAATCGACCAAAACACAAAATCAAGCAAAATTGACCTTTAGTAAATTTACCCCCTAGACTCAGAGCGATGGTGGAACAAGGAAAGTTAGAAGAGATGTATTCCATATTCGGCACTTGCTTTTGCACTAGACATTTTGGTATATGTAAGAGCTATTTTCTTTCACATTGTTAAACATTGCTTGGATTGGGAGCACTGTTTTTTATACTTGCTTACCAAATTACCTTTTGGACTAATGAATGACAATGTACTAGTCTTGTGAAAAAGCCAAAATGGGGTGATTAACTTAATGATTTTCAAGGGAGTAATTACAGTTCATAGAAAGAATATGAGTGGTAATAAATAATAACTCCTAGGGTTCCCATGTAATTTCCATATAGTCAGACCTTTTGTGACCATTATACAAGCAAAATGTAAAATCTAAGTAACAACCCCCAACCATTGCCCACCCATCCCCATTGAACAAAATGTTATTAAAAATCCATCAAAATAACAGAAGCAACATCACTGGTAATTATTGTGATGCACCATGTCTATGCATCAGCTGTACTTACACCACATGCTCTAAAGCAAAGCTCTCAATCAACCATGTGAGCAAAGAGAAATGCTTGTAACTATTGGTTGAAACTTTAGGGACAAGCATTGCAAATGATCTTTGTCTCTAAAATGCTGAAGCTTGTATGTTGATGGATTCTTTTAACTATTTTAAATCTGTTAGCATTTTGTCAGGTTTCCCTCCTGCACACTTGTACTTTGCCCATCTGAGGGGGATTTTAGACAAAATAGAGTTCCATAATTATGTACATCATAACATGCAATACATATATACAAAGTATATGAAGCTAACTCATATCTAGTATATAATATGCTAAGCTACTCATGGTGCCAATTCATACAGCTAATTCATATCTAGTGTCATGTCATATCCAAAGCCATACATGGTGCCAGTTGTCAGGGCTGTCCCCAGGTCTACCAGCACTCTGTGTAGGAATATTTGGAGTACCCCTCCTTTCCTCTCCCCAAAGTGTCTGCACAGAAATACCCTGCATGCCCCCACAGAAATATCCCATATTGGACCCATACTGTAGTGCCACATAAATATGCCCCCTTAAAAATACCCCACATTGCCCCTATAGAAAATACAAAATCAAAATGACAGACAAGTCTTAACTCAACCAGAAAGACTTAGCTGAGCTGTATGCAAAAGAATGGTTCCTGCTGGCTTGAGTAGCTGCACTGCAGTGAGTCTCTCCCCCACTCCTGGCAGGTCCTGTTTCTCTACAAATGGCTGGCTGTTGTGGATGGGCCTCTTATATTTTGTTCTGTGCAGCTGCTTAAAGTGTTCCTGCAAGTGGAACATGGACCACATAGAAGGAACATAAGTTCTTTCTATGCACAAAAGCACTGCCTAAGTACCACCATGATGCCACCTGTTCTTTCTCCTGCGGGCCTGGCCCTATACCACACCTCAATCAGAAAAAAAGTTTTAAGAGGAGCCGTAGGTGCGGGCAGCAGGCAGTCCAGCTAGAGTTACCACCTTCTAATTTTCAAATTCCTAGACATGTGGAGTGACAAGAGGTTTTGACAAAACCACAGTAAGGTTACAACCATTTTATTTCTCAGCCCACCACATTTCACTTTATACAACATCTGCTCCACATACACTTGATATGACTTAGAGCCCCTTATGCTCCTTTCCATGCTGGATCACCTTCACTGTGCATGTAGTACACTTTCATACACCCTGACCCCCACTGTGAATGTACTGTAGTACACTTATGAACACCCACCCACTGTGCATTTATCACTTCAACCCCCACCATGAATATCGTAAACTTAACCCCTCCATGCACCCACTTGGGACAGGGGATCAGGGGACCAGCTTAGACACTTACCATTCATAAATGTGTCCTTTGCAAACCAGGTTCTAGTGGCAAATCTTATATATATCTGGTGCCCAGACTGATTATACGCCTGGAATAATATGCAGACCAATTTGAGATCAAGCCTTGGTACCTACTGATTCTTGACTGCTCTTTTTTGTGACATTCCTTCTCCAGTACTTCCAACAGCCTTTAGCTTTTAGGGGCACATTCAATTGCACTCAAGCTGCCTTTGGAATTACAGTAGCACAATGATATAAGCACAATTATGGTAGCTTGAAATCAGCTAGAGAGCCACATCCCATGAAGCCAACAAAAACTGTTGCAGTTGCAGTGTCATGATCCAGTGCAAGAGTTCCTCTGTGGAGGATGATGAGCAGGGGGGTTAGGATGGCTAGGGAACAACTAGGTAAGTGACAGACTAGGTCTCCCTATTGTGACCAAATCCAGGTTTGACTAGACCTGCCCAGAGGTGCGGAGTCTACCTTACTTGGTGGTCTTCACCAGTGACCCCCCCATTTGGGATATGGGTTTTGCTGCACCAAGTGAGCAGGTCACAGCCCTCTGGACAGGTACCTGTGAATGGCAGAAAGACTGGAACTAGATTAAATGAATTAAATACTTGCACACTGGAGATGCACTGAACACTTGAACACTGGATATGTACTGAATACTTGAACACTGGTGATGAATTGAATACTTGAACACAGGTGATGAACTAAATACTTGAACAGTGGAAATGAACTTGAGAATGTAGATATCCTAGTCGCAGACTTGCTTGAGAACACAGGAAAATGTACTGGGAACTGCTATAGATTCAGGTGCTGATTTGCACAGAGGCAAGTGGACACAGGCATGTACTCGGGATAGCTATAGATCCAGCTGAGAGCTAACTAGAAATTAGCAGGAAACCTGACACCTCAGTAACACAGGGAAGCTGCAGTATAGCTAGCAGCATACTACAAGACACACAGGAAAAAACAACTTAAAACACTGGAATTCAGAGAGAGCACTAAAGTCTCAGACTGAGAGTTAGCATGGAAGCTAATACAGGTAACCATGGAAAACTGTGAATAGGTTGAAGCAAGACTTTGCAGGGAATAACACAGAGCAACACTGGTGAGAATCACAGTCACTGGAACAGTAAAGTTGAACAGCAGTTTCCCACTCCCGAAGCCAGACTCAAACACCCCTGGGTAGCTGATCACCAGATCAAAGGACCAGCTGAGCGACCACAGGACCACCACCGGGAGAGACCAGCCAGGTGACATGGACCAACATGGCTGCGCCCATGAACGGCACCCCAGAAACCAGGACGCACACACGGAAGCCCAAGCAGACCCTAGGAAGAACACTCAGTCACCACTCACCTCCACTCCCAGCGACTGAACACCTAAGCCCAAGGACACCAGTGCAGAGGTGAGTTGCGGCCAATCCCAAGCTGCATCCTGACATTCAGTTTGCTGGTGATTCAATCAATCTATTTGTGTTATTTGTTGTTAGAAACCCGTACTACTATTCACTGTCAGTAGTGGAACTAATTATATCTATTTGGGTGATACTGGCAATGACGAGGATGACATCAGATACACATTAAGAGCTCCTCCCAAAAAATTATATTGTAATCCCAAATGTAATTGTGGCCCTCGGGTTGCACAACATGGAAGTCATACATCAATCCATCTATTAGCCACTAGGGCTGCCCCATCTCTTTGCTCCTGCACTCCACAGATGGCGCCATATTATGTATAAATCTGTGATCCTCCCATAAAGTTTTTGCATTTTATCTTATTTACTGTAAGTTTTGTGCTTTCTTTGTGCAAATATTTTTGCTACTAAGAAAACAGTTTTTTTAAGGTATTGTCGAAGCTGGTTTAGTGGCTGAGACAGAATCAGTGTAAAATCAGCTTGGAGTGACGCCATTTTGCGACCAGCTCCATTTTAAGTTACAACTCACGAGCTAAGTACAGATGGCAATGTTTTTGATAATCTTTTTAGAAGCCATGACAGGCCCATTCTGGGGACAACCTTGCATAGAGAAATACCAAAACAAACACAGTACTAGTTAGCAACTAGAAAAACAGCTTCCTGAGAAAAGGAATTAGAAAAGAACAATACACCAGGAACTGTGGGTGTTTTTGCATGGAAATGGAGAGACCCCATATGTAGACAGGTGTAGCTGTGGCAATTGTAATATGGCCCAGACACTTGAATTTGACTGAATGAACAATGGTAAGAAATCTGCTCTTTTTAACTCACTGTCAGACAGGCTGGCACCAGCACGGTTGGGGGTCTCCACCCTGTGAGAGTGAAGCTCACTGCCCATAACACATTTGCATTGCAGTTTGAAAATGTTAGTAAGAAATGATATATATATATATATAAAATCCATCATAAATAGAATCACATGATGCACATTAGCGAATGCACAATATCCTGCATGCGAACGCTGTTTATTAGCTGCATGCGTGCACATCTGCCCCAAATCAGATAAACCTAACTAGCATCTTTTCCCAAACCCCTAATACTTACATAATGCACACTCACATAAAAGGTTCCATAGCTTTAAAGTATAAGATCCAAGTTTTATTCATTTATTACAAATGCTGTGAAATAAAGGCTATTTTGGTATCTAAGGTTTAATACGTGATAAGTAAGCCGTGTTTGGTATTATACTGATCTGCACTTTCTCAACAGCTTTCCGGTATCATCGGTGGTGAAGATCGCAAGATACATTCTCAACTTATGGACCGTAGAGATATAAAGCACCAAAATGTATTTTGTGAAACTAACAGCTTAGATTTGCATGCAGGGGGAATAGAGGAGACAATAGGCTGTTGGAGGCTAACCTGTGTCCATTTGAATCAACCTGTTAAATATCCTGTAACAGATGCACCTGCACTGGGAACCAATGGGATCAGCAACAAACCTCTCTATTGTGTTGTCTGTTTCTGTAAGAGTATAAATGTGTGTGTTGTGACCACAGTCTGGAGTCTTCTTGCTGATTGCTGATTGACGGAGGTTTCTTGCTGATGCAGGTATCTGGTCCAGAGCGTGTGCGTATGTATAACTGTATCTTGGGTCTGTATAATTCTTTGCACTAAATTGTACTTAGATCACAGCATGTAACTGACTGTACTTTACTTGAATAATACTTTGTGCTTTGGAAACACATGTTCAAGGTCTAAAGTCTTTATTTTACTGTATGACTGCGTACGCAAATAGCGACAATTTTAGAGGTTTATAGTCAGGGTTTAGAAGGTATAGGTAGGTACGTATAGAGGTTGAAATCCAGTATCCTTAGTTGGGGGCTCATAGTGTGAGGTCACTTACCTGTTGACACGATAAAATACGGTTATCGATATCTCACCAAAGGGTGGATAGTGGCCACACGCAGTTTTCCCTGCAACCACTCAATGCTCAGAGATCGCTATCCGTTATCGTGTGAGTCAAGGTACGCTGACTAGAATCCAGGGACAAGAAAGGAAAAAGTTTGCTTTCCTTTGTTGATAGTATTTTACGCTAAAAAGTGTACCGTAGTATTGCGCACGCGGCTGAGTCGCATTTTTGCGCGCGTAATAGAGACGCACTTTTGCGTACGCAGCTAACATTAAGTCATACGGTTGTGTAGTAGTCACATTATTGTGTATGTGACTAGTCGCACAATAGCGTATACGTATTTCCGGTTGTGCTGCCATGTGTTTAAACAAAGCCGTTGAGTTTACATTATCAATTGTTGCCAATAACTGGGTTAACGTGTATTTGTCTGTGCAGGAAAAAAGTGTGTAACTGTGAGTACTTGTTTAGGGTGTAACACGGAACCTAAATGTTAAGGGTATCATAGGACCCTTAAGTGCTATGCGTAACAAACGGCCTAGTGACTCGGTAGCAGCTTACCATTTACTTTACACAAAGCAGGTGTATGGGTTGTTATTATTGTAGGGTTCGGCTCCCAGCATGATTATAGCGGTCAGTAATCAATGGGTGTGATCTGTTAGGCTTATTTTGAACACTATAATTGAACCGCATAATCTTGGTTAGATTATGATTGTGAGCTAGTGAGAGGGTGGACGAAATCAACTGGAAAACAAAGGGTATTTTGCTGCCCCCTAGCAGTTGAAACATGGTCAAAAAGGGATTGCTGAGTGGAAGTGGCCTTTACTTCCGTAGGTGAGTGGAGGCATCTAGAAGTCCTCCATAGAGTTCGCGGATACACCCTTTTTCAAAGGCGTCCGCAGGTAAGTGAAAGTATCTTGACTGTCTTTTCACCAGTTTAAATCTTTATTGAAAAACGTCGGAGTTGTCCCAAAAATGGGAACCACGCAAACAATAGAGATGTTAGACAATGATGTGCTGCTAATGGAAGCGCCGCTCGGATCGGCCCGTCGTATTATGGATACTAAGTACGGTGATTATGCAATAAGGTATTGTGACATATGGTTCACGCACACCACCTTATGTGGATGGGGATGCAGGTACAGTTATTGAAAAAACCCATAAAAATGTAATAAGCAATTTGTACTCCTCTCTTAAGTAACCATAAGGAAAATGTTTATGATGTGGATGATGAGCCTATTGTCATGTCTGCCGTTTCCCATGCTGTACACATGTTAAATGCGGCACCACAACAAGCCCAAGTGGTGCCACCATCTCCATCAGTAACAGCACGGGAAGTGTTAAACTCCTCTCCGCCCATGGTGAAAGTTGTTAATACTATACATTGCAGCAACAGACTAAACCCCCAGCCAGGTAATAAGGTCAAAGGTAGCAATGCGGCCGGTCTGTATCCCATCCGGACAATAACTGTTCCAAATGAGAATGCGGATACGAGCAGAGTTGTACCTACAAGGGAAGTGGTAATGCATTGTCCTTGGACAAGAGCGAAGCTAAATTCCATCATAAATGATTTCCCCGATCCCAAGAAGGAATTAGCCAAATGTCAAAGATTTTTGAGAAATTTGGATAGTTCTCACGAGCCCACCAATAAAAATGACGTGTGGTGTTAAGGGCCTGTCTACCACGCAATATCGACGTGACAAAATTTATCACGGTCTGTGTATTGGATGGTGAGATTCCCTTAACAGACCAAGTAAACCAAGGTAACATTTCCGGCATTGTAACTCAATTGGTTATATATTTTCCAGTTGTATTTAACTGGAACAAGATTTTCACCATAAAGCAAAAGGAGAGTGAATCTGCAGAAGATTATTGAGACCGGGCTCTGCAGGCTATCACCCAGTACACTGGGATAGAGGATATTAAAGATAGCACTCACCACAGGGGAATGATTGTCACCATACTCATGGATGGCCTTAAAGAGAACCTAAAAACCCCGGTTCATACCTCACAGCCTGGCTGGAGGGGAGACACAATAGTTACCCTCATAGAATCCACCATAGAACATGAAAAAAACATCTCAAAGAAGAGAGAGACTCAGAGCGAGAAACTAATGGCTGTCAGTATTCAAGCTCTAGAAGGAATGACGGTAACATCACAGCCAGCAGACACACCTGCACCCACACACACACCTGCACCTGAACTGTTACACGTCCTCACCAATCCCACACCACTGCACACACAGCCCTACCCCACTTATCACACACAGCCACAAGTCCCATACTACCCACAAACTCCATACCCCCCACAATATCCTTTCCCTCAATATCCTTACCCATACCCACCACCTTTCTCTCCTGCTCAACCCACACAACTATCCTTTCCACGAAAGTGTTTTAATTGCAACCAGCCAGGACACATAAGTAAGAGCTGCACGGCAAAGAGGGTAGGACCCCCAAACCAGGGAGTACCTGGATATCCCCATAAGATATGCACAGAGACCAGCAAATGTCCAACAGGCACCAGCTCCAATTGTGGCCGTTAATCCTTTATTGGAGAGTGGGAGCCGACACTAGGAGTTGGGTCATACTTGTGGTCTGCAGATAGACAGGTTGACAGGAAGTACTAGGGAAAAACTGGTAATGGTAATTGATGTAACTGATACCCAATCTCTGTTCTGCTTTCTTGCCTGTGCCCTAACACCCTGACTGTCAGTATTTTTCTTTTCCCACCTAGGGGGAGGTGTACACTACACATGGACATGAGTGTCCCATGGGTTCATAGACAACCCCAGTATCTTCTCCCAGGCCTTATATGACTGTTTACAATCTTTTCATCCTGCCAATGGATCTGTTCTAATGTAAAATGTGGATGATTTATTGTTGTATTTAGGTCATGTTTAAATGACATTAAACTGTTGTGCTTTATCTCTCACACACAGGACACAAGGTTGCTAAGGACAAATGGCAGCCATGCCAGGCTAAGGTCAAATACTCGGAATACTGTCAAACCCAGGGGCCCAGACAATATTTAGAGCAGTAGCTATTGATAACAGGATTTAATTGCAGGAATTTGTATGCAGATACGATATCCCTAGAATTATTAAAAGTGAGAGGGGTTCTCATTTCACAGGTGACGTCTTCCAGAACATGTGTAAGGTGATGGGTATTAATATCAAGATCATCCCAGACTGTCTTTTTTATCTGTCCCCTTTGAGATACTGTTTAACAGGCAGCCTCATGTGAAAATATGATAATGAGGTTACTGTGCAGTGTCTCACGAAGATGAGTAAGAAGAACTGAAATTGAAAATTGTATTTTTTAACATGTCTGATGCAAACTGTCATGATGTCAAACCTGGGGAATTTGTTATGATCTGATTTTCTTTAGCTCAGGTTGTTTGACTGATCGTTGGGAAGATCCATATCAGGTGTTGCTTAAGGTGGCAGAGAGAGAGATACCTGGGTCCATTCCACTCACTGTAGAAAGGTCAACCAACCAGTGGAGATGTGGGGCGGAGTCGAGGCAGATAACGTCAACCTGTCAATTGTGAGCCTGTTCCAGGAGGATTAAAAGGTGCGGTGAGATACCTGAGCTAAAGAAATGTCTAGATCAGTGCTTCAAGCAATGGAGTGGTCTGCTGTGGTCATCCTAGTTCTTTCTTCCAGAGTTTCTGTCATGATGATCTGTTTGGGGATACCCAGTTTCTGTGATGGAGGACCGATAGAGGAGATGGGAGCTGATGGCAGTGCTGATGGAGTGGAGTCAGGAGGAGGAGTGCTGTGCCAAATCAGGGGAGTGTCTGACCAATCTTAGTACCGTAATTGTTATGTTATTTGTGAAGACTACTTCCAGAAATTATGACCCTTACACATGGTGAAATGCTTGGTATTCATAAAAACAATCCATCACCATATCTTCACATACAGTATGAAACCAAAGAAGTATGATACCTGGTGACATGCATAAAGCCACTCAGTTAATTAGTGAGACAACTGGCTTTCAAGTTTTAGTTGCATTGGATCCCACCAGGATCGCTCGGGGTACGCTAAATTTTAGATATATCCAAGATCTTGCTAAATTGATAGATAATATCACCGAGATGTATGATGACACCTTCAGGTATACAGGTAGGGAATTGCAAGAAAGAACTGGTGCAACACAGACTAGTGCTAAATTATTTAACAGCTGTCACGGGAGGGTATTGGGTAACTTTGGCCACCCAGTTTGGAGTAAAGTGCTGCACATATATTACTTATGACACCAGTGACCCCAAGGAGGTGATAGACCGGTAGATGGATGAAATTCTGCAGCTAAAATAGGAATTTTGGAAGAACTATAATGCTTCAGTGGCTGAAGTAGAGGAGAAGGTAGAGGAATGGGTTTCACGGTTGAACCTAGTGAAGTGGTTCTCAGGTCTAGGGGAGTAGGTCCAGGAAATGATTGCAAGCATAGGTAAACTCCTGATCCTAATACTGGTTGTCATCATAGTAATCGGCATATGTGTCAAGTGTGTTCCTAATGTGTTGAAGTGTGATAAATTTTAAAATAAGGTAAATCGGAAGAGCAAAATTATGATGGTGGTTAGTAGTGCCCATATGAATACTGAGGTAAATATAGAACTGCATTATAACCCTGAACTAGAAATACCATCATATAATGTATTATATATAGATGTGCATAAAAAGTATTATTAAAATGTTATTTTTCTCATTCAAACATCTTAGATGATGTAAGTCTCTATTCCCCATCAAAACTTCATTTATAGGACTGGTGCATCCCCACATCTTTCACATGATCTCCCAAGGTCAGCGGTGTGTGTATAATGGTAGTTTTATGTCCCCTCCTAGAGACACATTATTGATGGATTAAGAACCACCTTGTGCCATCCCCTAATAACATTAAGTAATATATAAATGTATGCCTAAATTAATTTTAAATCAGAGTGTGATAGCATGTTGTTCGCTATCAAAGGGTGGACTGTCGAAGCTGGTTTAGTGGCTGAGACAGAATCAGTGTAAAATTAGCTTGGAGCGATGCCATCTTGCGAAAGGCAACCAGACACCATCTTAAAAATAAGAATTTGCAAGACGCCATTTTGCGACCAGCGCCATTTTAAGTTACAACTCACGAGCTAAATACAGATGGCAATGTTTTTGATAATCTTTTTAGAAGCCATGACAGGCCCATTCTGGGGACAACCTTGCATAGAGAAATACCAAAACAAACACAGTATCAGTTAGCAACTAGAGAAACAGCTTCCTGAGAAAAGGAATTAGAAAAGAACAATACACCAGGAACTGTGGGTGTTTCTGCATGTAAATGGAGAGACCCCATATGTAGACAGGTGTAGCTGTGGCAATTGTAATATGGCCCAGACACTTCAATTTGACTGAATGAACAATGGTAAGAAATCTGCTCTTTTTAACTCACTGTCAGACAGGCTGGCACCTGGCACGGTTGGGGGTCTCCACCCTGTTTGAGAGTGAAGCTCACTGCCCATAACACATTTGCATTGCAGTTTGAAAATGTTAGTAAGAAATTATATATATATATATATATATTAAATCCATCATAAATAGAATCACATGACGCATATTTGCGAATGCACAATATCCTGCATGCGAACGCTGTTTATTAACTGCATGCGTGCACATCTGCCCCAAATCGGATAAACCTAACTAGCATCTTTTCCCAAACCCCTAATACTTACATAATGCACACTCACATAAAAGGTTCCATAGCTTTAAAGTATAAGATCCAAGTTTTATTAATTTATTACAAATGCTGTGAAATAAAGGCTATTTTGGTATCTAAGGTTTAATACGTGATAAGTAAGCCGTGTTTGGTATTATACTGATCTGCACTTTCTCAACAGCTTTCCGGTATCATCGGTGTGAAGATCGCAACATGCATTCTCAACTTATGGACCGTAGAGATATAAAGCACCAAAATGTATTTTGTGAGACTAACAGCTTAGATTTGCATGCAGGGGGAATAGAGGAGACAATAGGCTGACGGAGGCTAACCTGTGTCCATTTGAATCAACCTGTTAAATATCCTGTAACAGAAGCATCCGCACTGGGAACCAATGGGATCAGCAACAAACCTCTCTATTGTGTTGTCTGTTTCTGTAAGGGTATAAATGTGTGTGTTGTGACCACAGTCTGGAGTCTTCTTGCTGATTGACGGAGGTTTCTTGCTGATGCAGGTATCTGGTCCAGAGCGTGTGCGTATGTATAACTGTATCTTGGGTCTGTATAATTCTTTGCACTAAATTGTTCTTAGATCACAGCGTGTAACTGACTGTACTTTACTTGAATAATACTTTGTGCTTTGGAAACACATGTTCAAGTTCTAAAGTCTTTATTTTACTATATGAGTGCATATGCAAATAGCGTCAATTTTAGAGGTTTATAGTCAGGGTTTAGAAGGTATAGGTAGGTGCGTATAGAGGTTGAAATCCAATATTAGTATTATCTCTAATTTCCCAAAGATTTTATTACACTTCTTAGTTGACTTTATTCTATATTGAGCAAAATTGAAATGGGATAGGTACCACAAAGGCGTATTCAAATCTGTGGAAAAGTAGAAAGGGTCTTCCAACAAAACACTCAGGGTAATCTGTAAAAAGTACTCTCTTGCTCTGATAGTAGTACTTATAAAATGTATTTTAAAATCCACTAGAGATAGTGTCTATGACTCTGTAATTCTATTTGGGGTAATACCCCTGGTTCCCGTGAATGTGAGTGGTCTATAAGAATTGTGTCTGTGACACTATGATACAAATATAATAAGTTTCTCAGTATTTTGGACAATACATTGCAAATTTGCATCTATACAATTATAAAAAAAATCTTAAACAATAAGATGATATTGAAATAAGGTCACAATATCAGTCAGTAAAAAAAATGGCATACTGTAAAATGTAAAAAATAAAGCATATTGTCAAAATAATAGCTAAACATCTAATTAAAATCTGCTATGGCACCAGTCTGCTTCCTCAGGCAGTCAAAGAGTAAATGAAAGCAATCTGTAAAAGTGTGGTTTATATACAGTAGGTATGAATAATTGAAAAGACAGGCAGTTGTAGAAGATCCCAGAGAAAGTTCATATGCTGAAAGTCAAATGGTGATGATCCTACCCTTCATCATCAAATTCAGCAATCAATCTGAACAAGTTAAAAGAGTCTTCAACCAACATTGTCCTATACTACAAGATCGGATTCTACAACCAATCCTCACCCCTAAACCTGAAATCATTTTAAAAAAAGAATCCAATTTAAAACTTAATTTAGCTCATACAGTACCCAAACCATATAAATTTAAACAAGAAACCTGGCTCAATCTCAACTCCAAAGGCTTCTTTCCGTGGATTACCTGCAAAGCATACAAATTAGGAATTAGAAGTAAAAAATTAATCTCTAATATGGACAACAAGAATACTTACTGTAATCACTGAAAACATAACCTACCATGCTTCTTATGAAGGACCCGTGTTGCCGAAACATGTCAAGCAGGTGGGGAGAGCACTCTGGATGGACTGATATTGGATCTTTGCTGCTACTTACCCACATAGGATTGCTGGGTTCTGGGACCAGGATAATTCCTCCAATACCATCAGATGAGTATGCGGTTTGTGCAGTGAGACAGTCTGATATCCATGGAGACACCACTAAATGTGGTTTATATGCTTTTGATTTAATGAAATGTGAGTGTAATGTCAACAAATTGCTAACCTTTTTCCAATGGTGTTGCACTACTGCCTTTTCTCTCTCTTTTGGGATAACAAGTATAGGAGAAGAGGGAGAATCTTTTGGAGATTAAAAACAGCAAGCACGCTTGGATTTATTCCTTTCAAAACAAGGACTGGTTTTTGTTTCTAATGGGACCAAGTTCTCGTATAATTGGCTTCCATCTTATCTAAGCAAGACATTTATCCTGTTTTTTGAACCATGATTTAAAATGTATTATTTGTACTAACACTAGTACTGCATGTAAAACTTATTAGCGCTATATTGGTACCTTCTTATCTAATTCTGTACTCATATGGGGAAGTGGTAAAATCCCTAGGTGGTCAAAATGCTGCTAATAAGATATTTCTGCACCAGGCTGTTATTCTCTTGAGATATAACTATAACCTGTGAAAGATTGTAATTAATCTTCTGTGGATAATCACCAGCCAAAGCTCTTTATTGTGTGTCAGACCTCCTGATCAAGATATCTCTTTTACGATTTACCAGCTGATAGACAGAGTAATACCACTAAGACCAAACCCTGTCAGTGTTCAAGCATCTCTGTTGTATTATTCAAAAAGTACACAAATCTTATAACATTTCTTACAAGGAGGTTGTTCTCAAAAATGTAACATGCATAGTGTCAGTAAGTACAAACATCTATTGTTCTCCAAGGTTAGTAAGGGGAGTCTTAGGATGGAAGTTATGGGAGACAGGCATAACAGTTTAGAATACATATTCTATTCATAAGCTTATCATAATTAGAAGTAGAACACATCTGCTAAAGCCAAGGTCTTCTGAAACTCAAAGACTAGCAAAAATCACTCTCTATAATCTGCAATTCAAAGCTTATGAATAACTTTACAGGCACAGATCATCCATCTTGTTACAAAATGGAGTCTTATGTGGATAGCTTAATAACAGATTTATCACCTGCAATAATGCCTATGGGCCTGATTCAGAGTTGCACTCAAACCTTATGGTTTACATACAACTCAGATGTTTTATGATCTGCGCAATTGCAGGATCTGTACTGTGCATGTGCAGATCATATCTGCGATGACAGTCGCAGAGCCCCCTAAGCTGCAGCATGATTGATATGCACCGTCCTATTGGGGGTGTTAAGGGTTGGCGACAGGCTGCTCTCCTTTTATTCTATATTGTCCTACGTCCCTATCAAAAGCAACAATAACTATTGAAAGTATAGGAAAGACAGTAAACACTTTACTGAAGCAATAAAGATATTTTTTACAATTTAGTTTAGTAGTACAGCACATATAGAACCATACAGAGAGACAGAGAGAAATAGAGAAAGATGGTTCTCAGACTACAGTAGTTTAGCCTTACAGAGAACCATTAGGTGCAATTTGTTAAAAAAAGTGGAATGCTGTCTAATTACTCAATTATCTTTGAATAAAGAATTACTATAAAACCAAAGAACTATGTAAATGCACCAAGGGAATATTAGTATAAACAACAGCTCTGGGGCTGATAAATTACTACCACAATTAGTTACTTTTGCTTGAGGCATAATAAGCTTTCCAGTAACTTAAAGACTGATCAGACTCCTTACAACTAGAAAAGACACTTGTCTCAGGACTCTGAGGTGGTTAATAATTCATTGGCACATTTTCAACAATTTTTTTCCTGCCAATAAGACAGATTAATTCCACAGTGTATTTCCATTAGATATCTTACTTTGCGCAATACTGCAGAAATTATTTTAATAAAAACATATTATTAAATTGATATGGTACAATTATAGGATCAATTATATAATATGAAGTTCCCCAAATTAAATGCCATGTAACATATCTATTTAAATATTTTACAGCAACATGTGTCTAGTTACTAAAAGACTTACAGATAACAGTATATTTATTACAAAGGCATAGACTGGACAATGGAAACAGAAAAAAGATATAGAAAGAATACCGTCATGTGGTACATCCCATCTCTCTTCGGGATGTACAGTACTGTGGTATGTACTTAGAATGTCGCAAAGGATAGCTCTCCAGATAAGAGCTGTCCTTTACAATTCCCCAAGCTAGGGGGACTTCCGCGTTTAACACCAAGAAGTCCCTCTGGCGTCCCTCTTCTCATGCACAGAAGACCATGGGCCACAAAGAGGGGGGGGAGGGTGATGGGAGGGATCAGGCATCTCTAAGATAAGCCCATGGGCTTCTATTGGGGAACGCCACCTGAACATGGATACATCGCACTCTGGTGCTTTGTATATATGGGGAATGCGGTAAAACCACATTTTCCCCTTTAGTACATCCCGCCTACTGTAACATTGATTTCTAGTGTTCAGGGCTATATGTAGATTTGATGACGCTCTAGGTGTGTAAATGTATTATATATTAGGACATACAAATGTCACTGTATTTAGACACACCCATTATTTGTTTTGTAAAAGGAACAGGTGGTTGATACAGGTAGAATAACATGCAAAGGGAAAATTTAAATGTAGCATACCAATTGTATAATTGTATAAAAAGTCATTTGTTCCTCTTTAAAATAATTTTTTGGCTCTAGGTAGAACTTTGTGGATTCCATGCCCTTTCCCTGTTTATGTCTGATACATGTTATAAAGGGAAGAGACATCCATGGGTTCAAACATGTAATCTTCTCTTCATTCATTGACCCTAAGGAGATGTATTACTTCAACTGAATCTCTCAAGCATGACAGTATTTTGCTGACAAGGGGCTGTAATTGTAAATATATGTCAACATATTTAGATAAATATTGGATGTCAATGAGTCTATCCCCAAAACTATGAGTCTCCCTGGAGGTTTCATGTGGAATTTTATGTCATATTCGGAGAATATAAAAGTAAGGAATATGTGGAAACATGTTTTTATAGGGATTTGAATTCAGATTTGAGAAGAATCCCATGGTTGTGAGATTTCTTCAATAGTGAATAGAGTTGACTTTTAAAACAGGTGGTGGGTCACGGTCTAATGTCTTTTCCCTTAGCATTCTGTATTGCTTGCACAAATAATTGTGTTATTTGCATTTTTCTATATATTTATATGTACAATATTTGATAGAGATTTTAAATCTATCTCTGTCCATTGTCTACTGTTTCCTTCCCTTCCCCCCAATTTCTGTGGGATATATATATATATTTTTTTTATCCCTCCCCCCCTTACGTATATACGTATAATGTATTAAGTTCAATACAGATTTATTATGTCGAGATTTACATGCAGATTAATATGATAGGTATATGATTGCTATCGGTTATACGTGTAATATTGATTATACAGAGTAGGTGAATATATGATAGTTTTTGCGGACTATTGATCACTATTCACTGTGGCTATATTATATGAATTGCAAAATTTTCCTTTTTTAATTAGGCTATTGTATAACTTTTTTATTATTTTCTATAAAAAAATTTTTTATATTTTATATTTTTTATTTTCTTCTTTTCTATATTTCGTTGTTTATTCCTCTTATATCTCATAATTATGTATCTAACTGTGATCTATATATTATACACATATGTCTTTATCTATGTGTGCACATGTATATATATACACTTTTTATTATTATTATTTTTTTATATATATATATGTGTCTTCAATTAATGTTTATTATCAATATTCAGAGTTTCCTAAGACCTAAATGCTATTTGACTAAGCTCAATTGAGAAATATGTAATAATATAAAAAGTCCATATGTATTTTAATATGCCAAGGATGTCCGGGTGGAAGATTTGCATAAAGCTATGTGAAATGATCATGTGGCTTCTTCCCATAACGAGTCTTGGATTGAGACCCAGGACGCATGCGCACAGCGCTGTTCCCCGTGATAAAAAACGGGTGGAGGATATGCATAAAGCTATTTTAAAATGTCATGTGACTTCTTTCCATAACGAGTCTTGGATTGAGACCCAGGACGCATGCGCATAGCGCCGCTCCCCATGATAAAAACCGGGTGAGTAAGACAGTGCAGATACACTTCTGAGGAAGCCGCTGAGCGTTAAGGAGGCAGAGAAATGCGTAAAGTGAAAGACTGCATCTGATCACACTGCACTTGATCATACAACCAGCTGGTTTAAATATATCTTTTTTTGCATCTCCCGGGAGAACGGTGAACTGTGAGTACAAGCTCGTTTTTTTTGAGCTGAGAATTGGATTTGGTTGGTCCTAATACTTCCACAGAGGTGGATTCAAACCTGTGATTTATGTGGCTAAATAAGTCCTACTGCAATGCTGTCTGAAGTATTTCTTGGCATTAATCATGCTTGCTGCTACTAACAGATAACCGCACATCTAATAGGATCTATATCCAAACCATCCATCTGTTCACTTGCTGGAGCTCAGCTATAAGATATAAAGTATATATGGTTGCTTGGATGATTGATGATTTGTTATATGACTAACACAAGCTATATTACTGCTGTTTATGCTTCACTAACCAACTAAACAATCATCATGTGCCAAACTGTGCTTGATTACTAACACAAGCTACGTTGTAGCCATCATTGAAGCCTCATCCATATTACATTCTTAATTGAAGGAATTTATTTATTTTTTCACTGACCGGCAGGTTGTTTTTGATCTTATTTTTTTTGATCTTGTATTTATTGATTTTTTTATTTTGGCATGGTATTTATGTAATATTTTAATTATATGTATTAAAATTGTTCCTATCTGTGAGCGCTGTCTATCCTTTGTAATGTCTTATAAGTGTCATCATCTCCTACTATTCTCTACATACAGTAGTATTATTTTTTATGCATGATGACCGTTACAACACCTTTTTCTGCTAGTTTAACATGATATCATCTCTTTATGCTAGTTCTTTTAAAGTGTCTCTTTGCTTCTTGTTGAGATTATTTAGTTTTGTATTTATGGGTATTTTTGTGAAGCTGTTCAAATTCTTCTTGTATCATACTTTGAAATGTTTCAATGTAGCTGCCTGTAATGAAAAAGGGATTGAAAGTTTATTTCATTTTCAGTTGGCTGTGGATGAAGGGATCCTTTTCATTATTGTTGGTGGACTCTTGATTAAAATTACTGGTTATTGCATTGTTCTTGAAATAGTATCTTTTGAGGGTCAAATATCTTGAGTTAATATAAATAATTCCACTTGAACACTTGGGAGGTTCTCCTGGACCAACCAGCTGTGATATGTGCCCAATAAAATTCTAAATATGCTTCTGTGCCTGAAAGAAGGAGCCTTCATGTTTCTACTACTGTGTAGTAGAGACAGTTTGCATGATAACTGCTCTTGGGGCTCTTCCTTACCCATCTTCGTGATTCATGATAATACAAAACCTATGTTCCTGGAGCCATTCCCCTATGCCCCTTGGTGGTGGCATAGCAGACTAGTGGCCTAGGGAGGTCATGCTCTTTTGTTTGGCCCCAAACTACTAAAATCATGGTTCTCAACCAGATTAGGTTTTGGGTCTCATATTTCAGTTGTACTTTAGGTAGAAGCACTTGGGATGAGATTGGTCTTATCCAGTAGTTTTGTCTCAACCAGGAATCCAGAAGTTCTTTAAAAGAACAAAGCAGATAAATTATGCTTTATAATGCAAAGTAAAAAAGCAGCAAATTGGATAACAATCCTTTTATAATCCTCTCTCTTTATGATGGCAATAATTTAAAACATTAAATACTGTGCGGCAGTAAAGAGCTATACAATATGGAGTCCAAATGCAGATCCATGAGAGACCCACTTTCACTCAGTTCTGGAAAGACAAGAGCAGAGTTGCTAAGGTGTTTTCATTGCTAAAAAAAACCTGATAGTTGTCATCCTAGCTAAAGCCACTACTTCAAAGTGTGATCAACTGAAATACAAAGTGACTTTCATTTCACATACATAATGTTTCATGTTTTATGAATCTAATCTTTTTTTCCCCAACATAATACTTTATTTTATTAAAATGACAGCATATTAAGGGCCTGATTTATTACCGATCTCATCTTCGATTACGCACGCAATCGGCGGATTGTTGTATTCTGTGTATACATCGCAGTGCGTGTGTTCGAACCAGCCACAGCAATCAGGGCTGCGATGACAGTGACTACGCAGACCCATTGCAGAGTGTTTGACAGAAAGTAGCCATTTTGGGGTGGTCAGCGAAAACGCAGGCATGCCAGTGCGTTTGAACACCATTACAGGGGCGTGCATAAATTAGCCACTGCGATGCCATACGCAGCTTGGTCTTTCACTGCGTGCGATGAGGTTAGCAATTTCAGTAATACCTGACCTTGTCCAAGTGTGCGTGAGGCTGTGATTGTACTCGATGTTACCGATGGTTACGCAGACTTGCTAAGTATTATGGATGTGTGTAAGGTAAAGTGGGCATCCTTATGTTAGGCTGCAATGGCATTGCGATTGCAGTGATTAGTATATCTTTGCAGTGAGACTACATGCATAATCGCTGCTGTGATCGCAATAGCGATCCGTAGTGAATCAGGCCCTAAGTACACAATTAATTGTAGCACATGCTATGTACTATCATTTTTACTTTATGAACAACTTCTGTAATTTCATGCATGTTGGAAAGTTATGTACACATGTCCTCATACACCTAGGGAAATATTTATTAAGATTCATGTCTGGTCAAGAATGAACATGCTGGGCATCACTGGGACACGTGCAAGTTTTCTCGGTCAAACACATGGTTATAGTGAGAATCGTATTTCATTAAATCAAGTTTTGTCGATTGTCTATGCAATCGTGTTTGATCATGTGTGAGTTCAGTCATATTGGTCTGAAAACAATAGAAGTGCTTGTAAGCAGTTGTTATACTGAAACACTGCACAGATCAGTGTGATCTGTGCAGTGCTTCAGTGTATTTTTGGGGAAAGAAAGGGTTAAAAATTTAGAACAAAATCTGCATGGAGACCCCACCAAAGGCATAACCAGCCCTGAGAAATCAACAAGGGGTGGCAATGTCATAGCAGGAAGAGGCACAGTGTGAAGTCCCACTGCCAAAGCATTCACCAACCCAAAACTGGCCAGCCCAGGGCTGGCAATCAAATGGGGTCCCCACTTTCGAGGATCAACCAGCCCTGGCTAGAAGCCGAGGGCTCTTTCCCTCACCCCTGATGGTGGTGGGTGCAGGGGAAATGGGTTGAAGATAGAAATAATATTGTTCATTAAAGTGGGACTACAGGTTGCTGGCACTTGTACCACTACTGTGAAGAATATATATATATATATATATATATATATATATATAAAAACTCAGTACACATTCACTCGCTGATCTGATCCTTAAGAAGGGGAACCCCACTTTATTTTTGGGGTCCCCCTTTCCATGGATTGCCAGCTCTGGGCCCAGTTTGGGGTTGGTGAATGGCAACTGTGTGTCTCCCTGCTATGGCATTACCACCCTGGCTTGTGCAGCCTGGTGCTGGTTATAGGAGGCTAGTTTTCCCCAGATTTTCCTGTACCAGAATGGGCTCAGAGGTCCTGGAATGGTTATGACATGGGAGGGAGCATGCTGATTTTTTTATTCACATTTTTAACCCTTTCTTCATCAAAAACACACAGAAGCACTGCACAGATCACACTGACCTGTGCAGTGTATCTGCAGAACATTCTGGTGAGGAAGTTGTCTATTTAATTATTTTATTTTGATCTGAGATTGCTCAGTGTTTGATTGTGTTTGGAAACATGATTCTTAGTAATCCGTGAGTTGTATTCCAGATAATGAAAAATACTTGCAAGTTGCTACAAAGGTCTATTGGCTTATATTTGCATGTTTGGCCATCTATTTTGGTTTGAATCTTAATTTTACAACCCTGTGTTTTGCTTCAGTAAATATTTGAGTTGCAAAAACAGGCTAAAGTCCTGAGTCAGGTCTTCTCGCTATTCGTGACTTGGATTTAAAAAAAAAGCTTGTGTGTGTTTTTATTGTATTTAAGTCTCTCCCTCATGATTTCAGGTGCTGTTAGGTGGACAAAATTACTGAAATTGAATGTTACTGATGTTAATAATACTATAGGAACAAAAACAGGTCCAAGTTACATTGTTTTATCTGTTTTTTTCTATCAATTTTTAAAGAAATCCTAAACCAAAACTGAAAAGAACCAAAACACTTTAGTGAGATTTTTTCAAACCAAAGCCTTTGAGGGTGGTTTTGTCGAAACCAAATCCAAAACACAGGTGTCACAGTTCTGGTATTCAGTAGATCTGGCACGGGGCCCTGGGTATTTAACTGAGGAGTGCAGGAAACGGGGCAGCTTCAAGATATCATGACTCATAGGCAATACAGGTACTGGCAGGCTAGAGACACTTGGAATCACAGATTGGAGCAATGCAAGGATACTAGAATAGGAACAGGAACCCAAGCCACCGGGCAGCCTCTAACCTAATAGTCCTAGGACCAATTTGGCCAAAGAACTACTCCAGTGACAAGAAGAACCTGAACTCAAAACAGTATAATACTGACAGTCTGGACATGGGAACCAAGCCAGGAATTGGAGTCTTATGTAACCAGGGAAGAAATAATGAAGCTATATCCCTGGTACAGCTCTGAAGCAAGACCTAGACCAGAATCCGGAAGGGGAACTCAGGATAGAGAGACACTTCAGGCACATACAGTACTGAAAACCTTGATGCTAAACATCTGTGACCCTATCATGCCCTCCAGACCTGGAACCCCAACGCTGTCATCCCAAGACAAGAGAACACAGTACAGGATAACCAAAATAGTCAACCTAGATTATGCATTAATCCACTATAGCCACAAAGTGTAGTGATACTTGCAACACAGTCCAGATGATGCCTGCACAATGCAGAGTGGAATCCACACAGGTGAGAAGATGTGTGGCAACAGCAGATGGTTTGCACTGCAGGTACACCGGCAGAACTGGAGCTGGAGTTGGAAACAGTCTGTGTGCAGCGTGGGAGCCGCAGCACTGATAGATGGTACACAGCGGTAGATGGAATGCAGACAACAGCAAGCCCTCTGTGTGCAGCGTATACAGTGGTAATGGTAAACAGTCCCAGTGGAAGCCGCAGCACTGAGAGGCAAATAGCGATGGTACAAGTGGATAATGGTTGAGTTTCAGCAAGGAATGTATCCACAGGAGAAAGCTCTGGAAACACAGTAGACACTTGGACGATCCTCAGAAAGGAACAAAGTTTGTTCAGGCAATGAGTCTTTCCTAGGCATGGAAATATATAGGGAGTGGTAACAGATAATTGGTCAGTCTGACCAGGTGAGCAATGTTCACTGGGATAGTCTGGTAAATAAATACAGGCGCTGAAAGAATGTGGTAAGATAAATTATGCAAACATAAAAAATAAAAACATCAATGTTTATTGCCCTTTTGGGGAGTTGTAATCGGAGCAGATTGAAGGAGATGGGGGTGTTTACATGTGTTCACACTGAAAGTCCCGAAAGTGTGGGCCCGATAATACTAACCCTAACTTCCCCTACCTCTGAGTCTGATGTTCCTTGCAGACAGGGAATCGCGTCAGCCCAGTAGCGTGTTGCCGTGGCACTGAGTGATGATGTCAGATGCCCGGACCGTGTGTAGCAAGCACGGATGATTCCTTCCAACGTCATCCTTCTGTGCACTCTTCACTGTACCAATGCCGGTGCTTTGCCAAGGATGGTGGGAGTGTTCCCAAAGTTCTCCTTATATAAGTTTATATTAGTAAATTAGTTAAAAAAACGGAAGTAAAAACGGATGAGCCATCAGAAAAGAGCACCATCCACATGGTAGTGTGGTTATTCTTTCTCTTACCATTTTATAGGGGAAAATTAAATACAAAAATTATATGTGTGGGATTCATTTTATGTATTTAAAATGAATAAATATATGCTAATGGCGGGAAATGAAGTTTCTATAGAAAGGCTTTTAATTATATGTCGATACAAGCCATGTGGCTCCAGAGTTTGTAGTTTGTATATCCATTTTGTTTCATGCTGTAATAGTTTTTTTGCAAGGCCTTCACCTCTCCAATGTGATGTTATTTTTTGTCCCTCTGAATCTGAGACCTTGTGGATTACTGTTATGATGTTTCAAGAAATGTGTGGACAAACTATGGGCCTGATTCAGAGCCGGACGCTCTGACCAGAGCGCTCGCTCTGAATCAGGGCCCTCCTACCTCAACTTGGAGCGGCCTCTTGGACGCTCGCATAGCTGTGGGTTACCACCCACAGCTTATGCGAGCGTCCATGATGATGGTCACGATGCGGTAGGATCTCACTGCCGCAAGCCCTGGAGTGATTTTGGCTCTATCAGATCACTCCCACTGACATCACTACTGATGTCAGTGGGGCCGGACCCAGACGGTAGGCGTTCCCATGGGAACGCCTCCGTCTGGAAGCCATGCTCCTGGCACGCCCACCAAAGGGTGCTTGCTGTTAGTCACCATCGACAGCACGCCCCCTTTGGTGCGAGACCCCAAGCGACGGCTATCCCTCCGTCGTGTGCATGCACATTAGGGCACCATCGACCCGCTTGCGAGCGTCCTGTGCTCGTGAGCAGGTCTGAATTAGGCCCTATGGGTAGTCAGGCCTCTCCTTATATTGTAGAGGTGTTCTTAGATCCTTGTTTTAATTTTTGTTTGGTTTGGCCGAGATACTGGAGGCCGCAGAGACACTTAATTAAATATATAGCCCCCTCTGTTTCGCAAGAGATTTGATCTCTTATCTTAAATTATTTTTTCGTTTTGGTGAAAATAAAATTTGAAATTGGTTTGGTTGTTGTATTTTGGTTCTTACAACTTTTACAGTTTAGGCAGTAATAGACTTCATTTTTTTGAGGGTCATTAATATTTTCTACAGCTACTAAACTGCTTGCGAGTTAATATTTTAGTTTTTTTGCCTTTTTGTAAATGACCCTCAGTCTATTTCCATTATACTGTGTGATGAAGGTTGATTGCCCTTCCATCATTGAGATTTGTTTCGGTTTGTATGTAATTAGATCGTTTCTTTTCAACTGTGAAGTTTTTCTAGTTGGTTTTGGTACAATTGTTCATTGTACCCTTTCTGTAAAAACTTCTGTTTCATTTCACCGCTTTGTTCTTCAAAAGTCAAGTCCTCTGTGCAGTATCTCCTAATTCTGTGGAACTGCCCTCCTGGGATGTTCTTTATCCAGTTCTGATGGAGGTTGCTAGTGAAGCCCAGTACATTATTCCCATTGCATTCTTTTGTATGTGTTCTTGTATAAACTGTATTATCTTATATGAAGATTTCAAGATCTAAAATATGACCATTTCTACAAATCCCTACAAAGGGCTATACACATTGATGTTTTTATTTTTTATGTTTGCATAATTTCTCTTACCACATTCTTTCAGCACCTGTAATTAACCTAATGTTACTAAGCTGCTTACACAAACTGTTTACCCAGTGCTGAATACTGAATTTTATCTGAACTTTGGGCCTGATTCAGAGCCACTCGTAAGTGGCAGCTCGTTCGCTCCATGTCACTGGGTTATTTTATAGCCAGAACTGCTCGCAAAATTGTGGTAGCAAAAACCAACCACAAGAATAGCGAGCAGCTCATACCCTGTTCGATGTACTCGATTAATCTAATAAATAGCGGACATGATGTAGGATGCAAGCGGACAGGGGGCGTAGTTTCCCAAAAAACGACCGCAAGTTTTGTTCGTTCGTTCAGACCTAGAGGCGTGAACAGACCGCAAACAGCGAACGGTTCATTTGAATAGCCACCCCTATTTTCTGGACGAGCGAGCGCAAATAGTGACCGGCTCTGAATCAGGCCCTTTATCTGTACTTATATAGTAATCTGCAGCTTTCTTAAAATATGACATACACTTCAGCATTAACACATAAACAAAGGAGGGGAAATGTATCAGAGATTTTTTTAGCAACCAAAATTATTGAAGAACCAGAAATAGATGAGGAACATTTCTGTAGCCAATTCTTGAAGTTAGAGAAACTGTACAATCAAGAAACAAAACAATGGTGGGAAATAACCACTTTCAATACGGACTTGGAACAAGGAATGATCCCGAGAGGATTAAGGGTTGTAAAGAACCCCACATTTGAACCTACAGGAACAAATTTCTACAGAAAGTGGAATGAAACTCTGGACAAATATTCAAGGGACCTAATTTCCTTAATTATAGAGGATATAAAAACTTTGCTAAAACACATCATCAAGTCCATAGAAAATATTGAGAAAAAATGTAAACCTCTAGAAAATATGGAGGACTATAGAAACCTAATGGAAATGACCAATAAAAAAGTAGAAAAATTGGAGGAAGACAATATCAAACAAAAACAGAAAACATATATAAGAGATGAAATAGAAAAAACAGAGATGGAAATAAGAATCAATGAAAAAAGATGACAAATTAAAGAAGAAAAGACAACCATCAGTTAGAAAAATAACAGAGAGAATTTTCAAAGTCGAAAAAGAGAACAACTACTACAACACCCCCAAGCATCAGGAATGATGATGAACTACAAACCATACAACTGGCGTAACTTTTCATATAAAACCAACAATCCATATAAACTCATAAAACATAAATTTCAGGAAGGTACAAATAAAGCAAAAGAAGTTGAACACATGAGTTACCGAACACTAATGGACAATATAGAATGAAGAAAAGGAAAACCAGAATATCGTAAAAAACGACAAAAAAGAAACTACCAGGAAAACTCTGAAAGCGAAGAAGATGACGAAAATAATTTTTTAGAAATGGTATGGAGGCAAGAAAAACCACTGGACAACATCAAATCGAACACAAAGAAAAGAAAGAAAACACAACTTTTGGAAGAGAGGATCAAGGGGAGGAAGGAGGAATAAGATAAAACAGGCAATAACAAACAGCAAAGAGATACAGTAAATCAAAAAGTGAATCCCTTTTTAATCTGAATAGTAAGAAACTAACAGATACACAAATTAGTGTATTGGAAAAAAGCCTGAAGTTTGCCCCCATTCTAACCTAAACAAGTTTGACCTCTATATCGATACCCAAAAATTCATTAGGAAAATGTGTATTACAAAATTCTTAACAAAAGAGGCTCCAAATGAACAAAGAACCACATTGGAATACAAACATACAAAATATAAACCAGCATCAACGTTTTACCCAGCCCATATAAAGGGCCCTCATATATCAACTTTTCAGCACCTCGTAGAAGAAGATATCTTAAAATTACCTGAAACCATGAGAAATAAGTACAACTTCTCTCAAGAAAAGAAAAAGGCATTAAAAGACACATCACTTGTCATCAAACCAATGGACAAGGGAGGAGGTGTAGTGGTAATGAACAAGAAAGATTATGAACAAGAAGCCATGAGATACATACAAAAAACTGAAAAAATATCCAACTCAAGAATTTCAGAAAGTATTTATACAACAATTGGAAGAAGGACTACAAATGGGAATAATAATGAAAAAATAATTTCATTACATCTATGAAGGACATCCAAGAATACCCACATTCTATCATCTTCCAAAAGTACATAAACATCGCAATAAGCCAGCAGGTAGGCCGATAATATCTGGGATAAAGTCAATTACATCAAATTTATTTAGGTACTTGGATTTCTTTCTCCAAACATTGGTGTAAAAAAAGAGTTTTTTAAAAGACAATACCAGTATCCTACAGAAGATAAATAACATTGAATGGAAAGAAACATATATTCTCTGCACCAGTGACATAAAATCTCTGTATGCAGTAATAGATCATGATGCCAGATGCCAAGCAACACGCCATTTTTTTCCCACTCAATCAGAGATATCAAATAGCCAAATCAATTTTAGAAAGGACAATATTGATTTTATCTTACGTCATAATTACTTTTGGTACAATGGCAAATTCTTCTTACAAATAAAAGGAACCCCAATGAGGACGTCCTTCGCTCCCACCTACGCCAATTTGTTTGTGGCATGGTGGGAGGAGCAAAGGATTTGGAACCATAACCCCCATAAGAAGAAAATCTTACTTTGGTCAAGATATATAGATGACCTATTTTTTATCTGGGATGACCATGAAGGAGACCTACAAATCTTATTTAACTACATGAACAATAATCAACTCAATTTAGAATTCACCGCCTCACACAGTGTAGAAATAGTCATATTTTAGATCTGCAAATCTTCATAAAATACAATACAAGAACACATACAAAATAATGTAATGGGAATAATGTACTGGCCTTCAATAGTAACCACCATCGGAACTGGATAAAAAACATTCCAGGAGGACAGTTACACAGAATTAGGAGAAACTGCCTTATTAGGAATTAGGAGAGGACTTGACTTTTGAAGAACAAAGCGGTGAAATGAAACAGACGTTTTTACAGAAAGGGTACAATGAACAATTTTTACAAAAACAACTAGAAAAAACTTCACGGTTGAAAAGAAATGATCTAATTACATACAAACTGAAGCAAATCTCAATGATAGAAGGGCAATCAACTTTCATCACACAGTGTAATGGAAATCATAATGAAATTGAAAACATACTAGCAAGACACTGGCATATATTAATGCTGGATGATGAAGTTAAGAAGGTACTCCCAAATAGACTGAGGGTCATTTACAAAAAGGCAAAAAAACTAACTAACAAAAAAATTAACTCACAAGCAGTTTCCTACCTTTAGAAAATATTAAAACCCCTCAAAAAAATTAATTCTATTACTGCCTAAACTGTAAAAGTTGTAAGAACCAAATAACAACAACCAAACCAATTTTAAACTTTATTTCCACCAAAGCGAAAAAAGAGTTTAAGATAAGAGATCAAATCTCCTGCGAAACAGAGGGGGCTATATATTTAATTGAGTGTCCCTGCGGCCTCCAGTATGTCTACCAAACCAAAAGAAAAATTAAAACAAGGATCTAAGAACACCTCTACAATATAAAGGAGAGGCCTGACTACCCATGGTTTGTCTGCACATTTCTTGAAACATCATAACAGTAATCCACAAGGTCTCAGATTCACAGGTATTCAAAAAATAACATCACATTGGAGAGGTGAAGACCTCGTAAAAAAAGCTATTACAGCGTGAAACAAAATGAATTTACAAACTTCAAAGTCTGGAGCCACATGTCTTAAATATCAACATAGAATTAAAAGCCTTTCTGTATAAATTTCATTTCCCTCCATTAGTATATATTTATTCATTTTAAATACATAGATTTAATACCACAATTTTTTAAATTTAATTTTCCTCTATACAATGGTAAGAGAAAGAGAAATACATAACCACACTACCATGTGGATGCCGCTCTTTTCTGACGGCACTTCTGGTTTTCCATTTTTTACTTCCATTTTTTTAATTAATTTACTAATAAAGTTATCCTATATAAGGAGAACTTCGGGAACACTCCTACCACCCTTGACAAAGCGCGCCGGCAGTGGCGGGAAACGTGTTGGTACAGTAAGGAGTGCACAGAAGGACAACATTGGGGGGTACCATCCGTGCTTGCTACACATGGTCCAGGCATCTGATGTCATCACTAAGCGCCCCAAAAGGGCAATAAACATTGATGTTTTTATTTTTTAGGTTTGCATAATTTCTCTTACCACAATCTTTTAGCACTTGTATTAATTTACTTAATTAACCTAATGTTACTAAGCTGCTTACACAAACTTTTTATCCAGCGCAGAATACTGAATTTTCTCTGAACTGAGATAGTCTGTTGGAGGTTTTAAACACAGCAATGAATGAATGTTTAACCCTGTATGGGCGGCTAAGACCACGATTTGTGACAACATGGGTCGGCGAACATCCCTACTTAAAAGTAAAATAATACTAGGGTGCTAGTCTTTATATATTAAAATAATAGCTGGACACCAGAATTTATTAGAAAATGCACCATATTAATCATTATAAAGGGACACCAGATTTTATTTATTGTAAACTGCACATGATTATATTTATTATTAAAGGGGACACATATTTCTGGATTATAAAAAGGGGTTATCCTTTTTATTTTATCCTGGTACCCACTGGCTAGGCATGCCAAGACAGTCTGATGCTAAGGAGCATGACTGATGCTACAGTGAGTAACAACTCTTTCAAGAAGAGAAGGGAGTGATTTTTGTATGCTAGCAGAGCTGTCTTACCTGTCATAAGTTGAACCATCCAGTTTTTCTGTGATTTATGTGTAACTGTATTTTATTATATCCAGCGGGTGATATTTTCTTAATACAGAAAATCGGGATTGCAATATATGGCCAGTTTAGTTTAAAAATGTTGGTTTTGCAGTGAGTTTCCACTGGCTTTAGTTTGATGAATCAGACAGCTTGTAAAAAAGTCCAAAATCATGCCAAAAAACATCAATCTCTACAAATCGATTAATAAATCCACCCTTTGTATTATCCAGTAGAAAAAAAGCACAGCTGAGAAAACGAAACATTTCTGGCAATGCAAGTCAGTATGTCAGAAGCAGAATATAATTATTGCTTTTACTGGCTCTGGCTTTTCTCAAACTTCATTTACATATTATTTTATTGTAGTGTCTGTCACAAAAAAACAGTCAATACAAAAAGAACAATTCTATCTAGAGTTCATTTGTATAATGAAGAGCATATTTAAATACATTAGCTAAACGTATTAGGAATTTATAAGGACATGCAACTGGCATGACTCGGATTCCACTTAGAGGCAAAATGTCATCCTCCCGGCGTTGGATTCTTGTGGGTTTTGGATTCTATATAAGGCGCTGTGGATGGGACTCAGCACCATATCCTTGTCAGGCATGTTGCTGTATGCTGTGCTGTACTCTGCTGTACAGGCTGTGTTGTGTCCAGACTTAGTCACAAGGCTGTGATTCTCTTAGTCAATGTGTAATGTATATAGGGGTTCACACTGCCTTATGCTGTGCTATATTCTGCTGTATATAGGCTGTGTTGTGTACAGACTCACAAGTGGCTGTGCTGCACTTAGTCAATGGTTATAGTGGGTGTACGCTGCTGTGCTGTGTTGCACTCTGCTGTATATAGGCTCTGCTGTGTCCAGACTCACAAGTGGCTGTGCTGTTCTTAGTCAATGTGTATAGGGGTGCATGCTGCTGTATGCTGCGCTGTGCTTTGTTGTTTATAGGCTGTGCTGTGTCTAGTCTCACAAGTGGCTCTACTGCTCTTAGTTAATATGTGTAGGGGATGCACACTGCTGTATGCTGTGCTGTACTCTGCTGTATATAGGCTGTGCTATGTCCTTCAGTCCTGTGACTTCACATAGTGTGTATTGAGCTGCTACATCAAATAATCAAAATTAAAAAAATAAGTAGTTAAATTATATTGTTTGTACTTTTTTTAGTGCGCTTTACCCTAGAGAAATTTATTCATGTGCATATAAAAGCCACATGAATCCACGCAGTTTGCATTGAGCTGCGACATCAAAAAACAAAATAAAAAAATATAGTTAAATTCTATTGTTTGTACTATTTGGTGCGCTTTACCCTAGTGCTCTTTATTCACATGCATATATAAGGCATGCAGTGATCTGCAAATTGAAAAATGGATAACATTCAGTTTAGAGAAGAGCAACCAAATATGTCGCTGCAACTGCTGCCACCAGTCATGATGAAAATGCTAGTCCTTCAACGTCATCTACTATAGCCGATGATCAAGGGCATAGAGGATCTAAGTCCAGGCATTTAAAACAAAAAAAAAATATCCAGTGCTAAAGAAATAAAACACATCTAATAAAGGGAATTTCTGGTGCAGAAACCAACATGCCATTCACCACTTGCAGTGGCAAGGAAAGACTGAGGCCTTGGCCTTTATTTATGAGTGGTGGTTATGCAAGTGTCAGTGAGGCCTCTGCTGCTCATGACAATGCAAGGCCATTTCACTCAGAGTTTAGAAGTGGTAAAATAAATTAATACCACTGAGGCAGTAGAACAAACTGTGCATTCAGAAACAGAAATATCACAAATCCCTGAGGAGAGTCTAAAGTAAGAGTTTTTAGAAATGAAGATGTTACCCATAGCAACCAATCAAATTCTAGCTAGTATCTTCTATAAGGTGCTAGTTAAATGTTAAGCAGAATCTGATTGGTTGCTGTGGGCAACATCTCCATTTCTAAAAATTCTCACTTTAGTAAATATACCCATAAGTGTGTCCATGAGTGCTATATGTGAGCCTGACCTTTCTGACACTGTTGTACTCGCAGAGAAGCCACCTTCCACCATTTCTGCTCCCTCTGTGTGGGGTTGAGCAGAACAAATATAGCTGATGACAGAGAAATTGAGGATGCCACTGAGAAAGTGCACCAGTGGAAGCAGCTCTTGGCCATGATAAGAGGAAGACCACTGTCATGCCTGGGCATAGGACCAACAGATGCACCTCTTTTGTGTGGAATTAGTTTTACCCAAATCCTGACAACAATTGTTAGGCCATCTGTAGCATTTGTAAAACCACGGTATATAGAGGTAAGGATGTTAACCATCTAGGAACCTCCTTCAATTCATTCACAATGACCTCATGAAACTGGTGCTAAAAAATAAGAACAAGCAGTCCAGCATCAGCTAGCTCCCTTCTATCAAGTTCAACTAGATCCCAGCACTTGCAATCTCTACCACCAACACCTTCATCCTCAATATCCACAGTACTGATTGGAGGTAGTTCTGCATCCAACTTGTTAAGGCTAGGTGGCTCTTCCCCTATCCAGGATTCCTCAGAAGAATCCTTCAGCACTAGGCCTGCTACTGCTGGGGATGGATCTTTACCCCAGAAGGGGACCAAAAAACAACTGACTGTGGATCATTTGCAAGGGGAAGCAAGTATGGCAGCTCTCACCCAGTCGCACTGCAGATCACTGATGCCATCAAGGCTTTGCTAGTATTAGATCTGCATCCAATATTTGCCATTAATTCAGTGGGTTTCACACAGTTAATTGAGGTCCTGTGTCCCCGGTGCCAAATTCCATCTCGGTTCTATTTTACCTGAAAAGCCATTTTTCAGCTGTACCAGGACATTAAAAAGCCCTAATTATTGGCCAACAAAATGCCAATGTACCCACTGTTCATCTAACCACAGATACTGTATATGGACAAACGTTAATGGGCAAACTGAAGATTACATGACTGTGACAGCGCAATGAGTGGGTGATTCATCTTTAGCAGCAGCAGCAGTATCTAACAAACAACACCAGCTTATTCAGAGGCAGGCTACACTGTGTATCACTAAGAGGAATATAGCTGACAACTTCTTAGAAAAACTAACATATGTCGTAGCAAAATGGCTTACCCGACTTGGACTCTCCTCAGGATTTGTGACTTCTGACAACACCACCAATATTGTGAGAGCATAACAGCTGGGTGAATTCCAACATGTCCCATATTTTGCTTAAACATTAAATTATGTGGTACAGGGTTTTATAAATAATGACAAGGGCATACAGGATATGCTGTCTGTGGCCTGAAAAATTTCAGCAGCTGCAAGAACAGTTGAATTTACCCTGCCACCAACTGAAGCAAGAGGTGGTAACCAAGTATGATATGATTGGGAAAGGAGTGGGAGTGTTCCTTAATCCATCACAGTGGAGATTGCTTTCCATATTGCAAGGTGCTCAAACCCTTCAAAGTAGCCACCTGTGAAGTGAGTTTAGACACTGCTAGCTTCAGTCAAGTGATTCCCCTAATTAGGATTTTGGAAAATCAGCTTGAGAAATTGAAGGAGGAGATTAAACCAGTGATAACCAACCCTGGTCCTCAAGAGCTACCAATGGTGAATGTTTTGATGGTATCCTCACAGAATCACATGTTATATAATTAGCTCCACCTGTGGATCTTTTCAAATATGTTAGTTAGTAATGAATACACTTGTGCACCTGCTAGGTGATCTGGAAAATGTGAACTGTTGGTAGCTCACAAGGACCAAGATTGGCTACCCCTGGATTAAACAAAGCGATTTCATAAAAAATATGTTCGACTTGTAGATCAAGGACCTCATTCAGAGTCGGTCGAAGCGGCCGCATGGTTGTATGGGAAAAGGGGACGGATATGCAAATGATTCCCTTGCAAGTTGCGTCCCTAAGTTCGGACCGGTAGCTGGCCAACCAAGGGGAGGAAGCTGCCAGAAGACAAAAAAATACGCCCCCTTCTCGTATGCATTATGCGACATCTATGGGCATATAAGGATTAATCGAGACCATCGGGAACCATCGGAACTGGTCGTAGAGCTTAAGGTTGACCATACCCTCTCTTAAGCTCTACGATCATGTCAGTGTAAAAACCTCCCATGTCACATGTGCCATGACGCTACTTTGTTAATTATGCACTCCCATAAACCGTATGCACTCCCATAAAACGCTGTTCGCATAATTAGGCACGCCTGCATTCAGATTTCCACTCCCCCGTTTTCAAGCACCTTCCCCTGTTACCACCCACAAACGCCTCAATCTGTCACTCAAACTACCGACCTGGCTGTGTTCAAGGAGAGAGAAATTTCTGATCGTAGCGGCTAGTTTGCGCATGCGCATTGCAAACTTTACGCATGCGCAGTATAGCGAACATCGGTAGCGTACGACCGTGTGGCCACTTCGACCGACTCTGAATGAGGTCCCAAGTCCTTTGTTCACTTCACCATGATCCAAGGGTTGCCAATATCTTGAAATCGGACCACTACATTTTGGTGACTGTGCTTGATCCTAGGTTTAAGTCATATGTTGTGTCTTTCTTTGCAACAGACCCAGATCTTAAGAGATGCAAAGAGCTCCTGGGGAGCAAGTTGGCAGCTCAAGTGGTATATGACACAACAACATCTTCTCCTCCAGTTTCTCCGGCACCTGCCCGCAAATAACTCAGCTTACCCAAAAGACCCAGTGGTGATGCAGTGGAGTCAACACAACATCTTGACATCTGGTATGGTCTAAAAGAATTGCCAAAAATTAGTGACACCGCTACAGTGACTCCATCTGATAAGGTCACCATACAAAGAATAGTGAAGGATTATTTTCATGACACCGTACATATAGGCATGGCACACTGGTTAGACAAAAAAGCAATTTGGATGCCTTGTATAGACTGGCTTTTCATTACTTAAGCTTCCCACCTTCCAGTGTGTTCTCAGAAAGAGTTTTCAGCACAGCCGGGAACCTTATCAGAAATCGGCGTAGGAGCCTTCTTCCTCAAAATGTACCTGTAATGGTGGATTCCAGCAGGGATGAATTAATATTGTGTGAGGATGATGTACACAGTGATGAGGATAAGGAATCAGTTGAGAAGAATGACCTCTTCCAGCTGTAGAAAATATTAATAATACTATTAGCTGCATTATGCCCATTGGTAGCTTGTTTGTGGGTGCCCAAGAAAACCAATCACTACAGCCACAAGTAGCAGTCCCTGTCACTGAAGTGATTGATATGTTAAACTGTGCATATCCTGTAGTATATACAACAGAATGGTCGGTGGGAGGACCTAAGGACAATTTAATCTAGCACCTCTTTTCACATTATGCACTGATTTGGGCATTGCTGACTGTCTTTTTGTGTAGACAACAAACATTTTTCTATAGCTTATTAAACTGCGATCCTGTCTGCCACTGCAGTGTCACAACCACTGAAATCTTTGACATGCAGTTGCTGAATGCCGAATATGTCCAGAAATGTTTATGGCCACAGACAGCATATCCTGCATGCTCCTTTAATTTAAAAAAATTTTGAACCACCAAGTTGATTTTGTAGAGAAAACATGGGACTTGTTTTCAATATGTTGTTCACCAATGCTCTCCCCTCCTCCCTCATAAATTTGCTTCAGAATCAATAAATGAAATTAAATTTACTATGAATCAACCCTTCCTTTCCCTGCCTTCAACTACATACATACTCCATCTAGCTCAGGCCTCTTGAATAATGAAAATATTTGTTTCCTGATGTGCCATGTTGGAAACTTAACTGCCACGTGTTTGTGCCACCCACTGCTGTCACTTAGCTTAGTCAGCCAGCTAGCTTGGTGCAACCTTTTGGCATAAACTGGATGAAAGAAATATTGTGAGCCGTGAGGTGGTCAAAATTCAGTGGAAATGAGTGGAAATTAATATTATTGAGGTAAATAGTACTCTAGGAACAAAAAAAAGCTAAAATTATGTGATTTTAGCTTATTTTGCCAATTTTTGGAAAAAAAATCCAAAACCAAAACCAGTCACGGCGGTTTGACAAAACCAAAACCGGCCGTAATTTAGAGGCAAAATCAAAAACAGCAAAAATGGTCCGGCACACATTTCCAGTATTGCCTTATGTTTGGTAAACACTGGCCGATATACTCTATCTTTTATACAGGTGACAAATTATATATATCGTCCCAACCATCGCTCAGTGTGTACACACAATATATCTGTGAACATCATTCACAGATACAGTATATTGCATCTGCCGTGCTACACAACTATATAGCATGTCAGAAGTGGACAGACAACAGACATATACATATTCTCGTGCATGCGCACGACGGAGCCGCCTCAGTTGTGCGCATGCACACTTGGGCAACATCGACCCGCTTGCGAGCGGGTCTGAATCAGGCAATCAGGAAACCCACGCCAGCACAGAGAGAATATACAAACTCCACACAGTTAGGGCCATAGTGGGAATTGAACCCATGACCTCAGTGCTGTGAGGCAGTAATGCTAACCATTACACCATCTGTGTTGCCATCTCTGAATCAGGCCCTGTGACCACCATCGCAGTCAGTGATTGGCACATGTGCAGTACAGATCCCGCGCATGCGCCAATAATTAAACTTTGGAATTGTACGTAAAGTATCGGCTTTACGTACAATGCTGAATCAGGCCCATAATACTTAATGTAGTACTTCAAAACTGCTCCTTTATTGAATCTACCCTATAATGTTCATTTGTTCGATAAGGCATTTATTTAACCCTCAAATAGAATTTGCTGTTATAAAACATCAATTTTTTATATAATTCTGTTTAAATATGACATTTTAGAAGACAACTTTTCTTCCAAATGAAAACATGGTTTTAGAGCTATTATTGTAAACTGACTCACTGCCAGTAAAATACTCATACACCTTTACTCATCTCTACAGCCTAATGTAAAAACTGCCATGAAAACAATAATAGTAAAATAAATGAAACGTTATACTTTATTTCTTTAACTTTTTTTGTAACCATAGTAAAGTTTTGATGCAAAATTGAAAATAAATGCAGAGCCCGGGGATCTATTCAAAAGTTTCATTCTTTGAAGAACAAAAAGTCTCTTCTTGCAGAGTAAAATAGTAAATTAGGAAAGTATAAGAGAGAGCATAACTTAGTGTTTTAATTACTGTATGAGTAATGGCCATAATTTAGTCAAGTTTATGAGCGCTATTTTAAGATGCTGAATATTATGCAATGATTTTGTCAGGTTTCAATGATGACATTAGCAGCTTAGTGCTAAACAGGATTGGAGGAAAGGGAGAAAAAAAATTGTACTTACTATATATACCCTGAAACAAGATTCAATCTGCTACTGTATTTAATGCTATATTTTCCATTATCTCACAAGCATATGTTGGAACGGCTACAAATGATAGCGTTAGCTGCTGGGCAGAGCCATCATCAATGCTTTCCATCTTTATTTTAATAAGAGGAACAGGCAAATTGTTTGTGACCTTTGTCAAGGGCTTCGTGAAGACATGAAATCAAGCTACTACAGAATCACTAGCCTGGAGCACTGCTAAATATTCAAAGTCCTTGCCTTGAATTAAAAGTGGCTTAACAAAGATGTTGTGCCTGATGGAGCTATGCCCACTTTACTATGGAGTGAAGGGCATGCTGCATATTGTTTTGGGCCTGCTTCACAGACACTACTGTAGGTCAGATTTTGATATTTAATTGCACACAAAATATCTATTAAAATACAAAGTGCATGTGTGCGGTGGGACATATCTTGTTGATTATCTGAACAAATTAGAAATGAGCTGGTCCGGTTTACTTGAAACCAAACCCACCTGAACTTCAGGTATCTGACAGGATCCGAGTACCGACTCCGTTATCGCCGTTGGGCTCAGGTCCAAATCGAGGCAAAATGTCAACTTCCAAGTGTCAGATAATGCGTGTTTTGGATTCTATATAATTTTCTCCAACAGTGATCTGGGCACCATTTCACACTGGAGATCCAACGGGAAAGTATTGTAGGCAGGCAGGGCTCTTACTAGTGAAAGTTTAGTAACTAGCAATTACTGTAGTTAGTTAACACTGCAGCAGCAGCTAAAAAACCACTGCAGTGACACAGTGGGTCTGATTCAGACTCGGTCGCAAGTGCTGGGCGCTCGCAACTGGGTCAATGTTTGCCCACTGGGCATTCGCACGACGGAGCTTGCCGTTTGGGGCTCTATTATAGCCGAAAGCTCTCTGGGGCTTGTGGCCACGAGACCCTACCACAAGGGTCTCGTCGCAAGCCCGATGGTCACGATGGTTTTGACCATCGGGACCATCAACCTGGCCGCTTGCTATAGCTATAGCAGGAGGCCGCTCCAAAAAAAAAGAAAACGCCCTGATTCAGAGCGAGCGCCGGCTCTGAATCAGGGCCTCAGTCCCTTCAAGACTCCATATGAGCCAAGGCAGAGGCACTTTGTCTGTTTGGACTCAGGGATGGAGCATTGTGTGTTTATCTTCAAGCACGGGCAGTGGACAGTTTGTCTGTAAAAAAAAATGCCATTAGGAGGCTGGAGCACACTGTGTGCACACTGTTTAGTGTCTGTGCACTCTTTAATTAAAAAAAAGTTATTTGGTCACTTGTTAAAAAAACTGGAAAAAAAATACCTTGAGTAAATCGCAGTTGGTGGGCAGCTGTTTAAAAAAAATATATATTTATTTTTTGTGTGTATGTTCATACTGTAGTGTCATAAAACTTCAGACAGTCTGTGATACTGTGTTTAACAACACTAATGGTAAGTAGGTCCATGGCTCCCTCCTTAATATCTGTGCAGTGCGTCACAGTTGGTGTGCACTTGCTTAAACTTGTGTGTGTTCTGTGAACTTCAGGCAGGCAGTGATACAGTGTTTAACAGCCTAACGGTCAGTAGGTCCAAGCTATGCCACCCCCTTAATCTCTGTGCAGTGCATCGTAGTTGGTGCACACTTGCTTAAATGAGTGTGTCCAGTGAATTTCAGGCAGGCAGTGATACAGTGTTTAACAACACTAATAGGCAGTGCCTCTGCCTTAATATATGTGCAGTGCATTGCAGTTGATGCACACTTGCTTAAACTTCTATGTGTTCAGCAAACATTAGGCAGGCAGTGATACAGTGTTTAACAACATTAATGGTCAGTTGGTCCAGGAACACTGTGTTAAATACACTATATCAGCACTGTGAGTAAATATATCAAATCGATAGAACAGCAGGAGCAGCAACAAAGTACTAGCACTGCAGCTGCTGCCACCAGTCATGATGATACTTGTTCTTCAACATCTACTAAATCCTGTGCTCAAGGACATAGAGGGTTTAAGTCAGGGCATCTGACATCAAAACTATATTTTACTTTGCTAAAGAAATATATCACCTCTAATAAAGGGAAAGTTTACTGCAGAAAAACATAACATTGCCAACATGCCATACACCACACATAGTAGCAAGGAAAGGCTCAGGCCTTGACCTTTATTTTCGAGTGGTGGTTTTACAACTGCTGTCTTTTAGACATCTTCTTCTGCCTCACATGATGATGCAAGACCTTCTCACCCACAGTCTAGAAGATGTGTCAAAAAAATTAAAACAAGAAAATAAGTGCTGAAAAAAAGCATTAAGGCAGAAGAACAAACTGCATGTTCAGAAATGTTACAAATTCCTGAGGAGAGTCTAAGGATGTCCACGAGTGCTATGTGTGAGCCTGACATTTCTGATACTCTACTTGTAGCAAAGCCTCCTTCCACCATTTCTGCACCCTCTGCATATGTGGGGATGAGCAGCACAAGTAAAGATGCTGATATAGAAATTGAGGATGCTACTGTGGAAGTGCAACATGATGAGGGGTACATCTGTGTAGCTGAAGCTGTTAATGAGGATATTGATGATGATGTTGTTTGTGTAAGACATGTCCCAGTGGAAGCAATTTTTGTTGCCTGTGATAAGAAGAAGGCCATTGACATGCCTGGGCATAAGACCAAAAAATCCACCTAATATGTGTGGAACTATTTTTACCCAAATCCTGACAATTGTCAAGCCATCTGTAGCATTTGTAAAGCCAAAGCAAGTAGAGGTAATTACATTAATTATCTAAGAATCTCCTCCCTGTTATATAATTTACAGCACGTTCATAAATAAAGTTTTTGGAAAAATCTGAAGATTATGCTAAAGTAATGACAACAAGCAGTCCAACGTCAGCTTGCTCCCTTCTCTCAGCTAGATCCCAGCACCTGCAATCGCCTTCATCATTAATCTACTCATTAATGATCGGAGGTAGTCCTGCATCCAATTTGCTAAGGTTAACTGACTCCTTCCCTATCCAGAATTCCTCAGAAGAATTCTTCAGCTGCTGCTGCTGGGAGCAGTTCTTCATCCTAGAAGGGGACCAAGAAGACTACTAGCAGTAGTTTAAAAAAACAATTGATTGTTAAACAATCCTTTCCAATAGGAAGCAATTATGACAGCTGTCACCCAGTTGCACAGCAGATTACTGAAGCCTTGACAGCTATGCTAATATTAGATCTGCATCCAATATCTGCCAAAAATTCATCTAGTTTTAGACAGTTAATTGAGGTCCTGTGCCCCCGCTGCCAAATTCCATCTTGGTTCCATTTTACCAGAGCAACAATTCCTAACCTGTACCAGGACGTCAAAAAAACTGTTTAAAAATTATTTGCTTATAAAATGCCATTGTACCCACTGAACACCTAACGACAGATATGTAGACAAGCATTGCTGATCAATCAAAATATTGCATAACTGTGACAGTCCACTGGGTGGGTGTACCACCTTCAGCAGCAGGAGCAGTAGGTAGCAAAAAACACCAGCTCATTCCCTGGCAGGCTACTCTCTGTGTCACCAGCTTCACTAAGAGGCATACTGGTGTCAGCCTGTTAGAAAAATTAAGGGATGTTATAACAAAATGGCTTAATCCACTTGGACTCACCTCAGGGTTTGTCATTTCTGATAATGCCACAAATATTGTGAGAGCATTACAGCTAGGTGAATTTGAACACATCCCATGTTTTGCTCACACTATTAGCTTGGTGGAGCAGATTTTTTTGAAAAAAATGACAGATATGTGCAGGAGATGCTGTATGTGGCTTGAAAAATGTAGTGACATTTTCAGCATTTAGCAACTGCATTTAGAAGATTGCAGCACCTACAAGAACACTTGAATTTGCCATGCCAACTGAAGCAAGAGGTAGTAACAAGGTGGAATTTCACCCTTTATATGCTTCAGCAAATGGAGGAACATCAACAAGCCATCCAAACCTACACAACAAGCCATGACATAGGGAGAGGAGAAGGAATGTACCTTAGTCCAGCACAGTGAAAAATACTTTCCATGTTGTGCAAGGTGCTGAAATCATTCAAAGTAGTCACCTGTGAAGTGAGTTCAGACACTGCCAGCTTGAGTCAGGTGATCCCCTAATTAGACTTTTGGAAAAGCAACTCGAGAAACTGAAGGACAGTACAGTAGGAGATGAAACAAGCAATTCTTAGTATGTTGGACTTGTACAACAAATCCTTTATTTGCTTTGCCAGGATCCAAGGGTTGTCAACAACTTGAAATTGGATCACTACATTTTATCAACTGTGCTTGATCCTAGGGTGTGCATCATGTTTTTTTTCCAACTGACACAGATCGTAAGAGATGCAAAGAGCTCCTGGCGAGCAAGTTGTCAGCTCAGGTGGCACATGACATGACAACTTTTCTTCCTCCAGAATTAATGACACCTCTATCATAACTCAATCTGATAGTCACCATCCATAGAATGGTGGACAATTACTTTAATGACAGTGTACAAATAGGCATGTCAGACAGTCCCTTAGACTACTGGGAAAAAAGAGGCAATTTGGAGGCCCATGTACAAACTCGCCTTACTTTAGTTAATCAGCCCACCATCCAGTGTTTACTCAGAAAGAGTTTTCAGCACAGTCGGGAACCTTGTCAGCGATCAGCATAGGAGGTTATGTCCTCAAAAAGTGGAAAAGATGATGTTCATCAAAATTAACTATAAATTCCATTAGGAAGACCTTTACCGCCAATTACATGAAAGTACAGAAACTTCTGTAATGGTGGATTCCAACAGGGATGACTTAATATTCTGTGAAGATGATGTTAACACTGATGAGGGTGTGGAGGAGGGTGAGAATGATAATATCTTCCCACTGTAGAAAAGTGATCATTAACTGCACTGTTAGCTGCCTTAATCCAAACATTAACAACTGTATTAGGAATGAACCTGCACTATTTGCATGAGATCCCTAGAGTTTGCTGATGGGGCTCATGAAATAGGCAGGGATCCACAGAGTAATTAACCTGGAGTTTAGCAGCAGGCAAGACAGGAATTAATTCCAGACAGACTTGACAAGGAATGATATCTACAGCTGAGTGTGTGCTGGAATCACAGCAAGGCCATTATTATTGTAGGAGCAATCAGGTGCAGGTGTGTACTGAAATCTGAAGCAAGGCAGAGTGCTGATAGAATGAAATCCAACTGCAGGGAGACTTGCTAGAAGAACTGATAGACCAAACTACAGACTTGCAATTTACAGACACAGGTGGGGTGAATGTGCACATGACACAAATACAGGGTAGAGTCCAACAGGACATAGAAGGAGGACTGTTAGGGACTACACATAGAGGACTGAGACAGGGTTCAAGGATGCAGGTATAATATATGCAGGATTATAGGGAAATGTACAGAGCAAAGCGACCACATGACTGTCCACTAGGTGCAAAAGCTTAGCAATATCACAGACAGGCACTGACTAGAATCAATAATGAAAGGGAGACAGACGAATCACTGGAGTCATCAGGCAGGAGTCAGGTAATGACAGATTCCAAACAGATGGGCTGCTGCACGTAGCATCCAGTGTCCAAGTAGCTATGATGCAGACAGGTTAGAGCCACAGCGGCATCTAAGTTGCTAGGCAGTGGCTGAGAGCCAATCAGAGAGCCGCAGTGGCACATGTAATACACTGTTAGCCTTAAGCCCATTGGTCGCTTCCTTTGTGGGGGTCCAAACAAACCAATCACTTTAGCCACAAAAGTGGCAGTCACTGTCGCTGAAGTGCTTGGTTTGTTAAACAGTGCATGTCCTTTTCAATATATAACTTACGGTCTCTAGCTATACCTTTAAGGTAGCCGTTAGAGTCCAGATAGAGAGGAAGTAGATGTCAGAACTGGAGTTCTTAAGAAGGCCGGTGGTGGAACAAATGATGCGGGGAGAGATGAGAATGTGGTTGTTGCAGTCTAAGAACCCATAATGCAGCTAATGCTGATGATGTGGCCACTGGGCTGATGGTGTGGCTAATGAGCCGATGAAAGTGGCCAATGGGCCGATGTTGTGGCTGGAGAGCCGATGTTGTGACCTGTGGGTCGATGTTGCGACCAATGGGCCAATGATGCGGTGAATAAGCCGATGATGAAGGCCAACGGGCCTAAGTTGTGGCTGGTGAGCCGATGTTGTGACCAGTGGGTCGATGTTGCAACCGATGGGCCAATGATGTGGCTAATAAGCAGATGATGAAGGCCAATGGGCCTAAGTTGTGGCTGGTGAGCCGATGTTGTGACCAGTCGGTCGATGTTGCTGCCAATGGGCCAATGAGGCGGCTAATAAGCCAATGATGAAGGCCAACGTGCCTAAGTTGTGGCTGGTGAGCCAATGCTGTGACCAGTCGGTCGATGTTGCAGCTTGAGGAGCTGATGACAGCACAAGGATGCAGGAGCTGTGATGATAGCCGATGTCCTGGAGGCGCTGCTGGTATTGCATCGGCTGAGTGCCGATGATAGAACCGGGTACAGATGGATGCTGGAATGGCAGCGCTGCAGGAGTTGCCGGGGGAAGTCATCAGGAAGCTGAGTATTCCCTCAGTGTCAGCCGACAGTAGACAACAGCTGGAATGGCAGCGCTGCTGGAGGTGCCGGGGGAGTCGGTCAGGAAGCTGAGTATTCCCTCAGTGTCAGCCGACAGTAGACAACAGCTGGTGCTGCAGCTAGGAGAGCTGGAGGCAGCACGAGGGCGGCCGAGAGGAAGTGTGTCTTGGAGCGGCTGAGCAGTCAGAGGAGACACGGAGGACTTGTAGCAAGTAAGTAATGCTGACCATGCAGCAGAGCCAAGCGCTGAAGTAAACGCTATAGCCAGCGAGGCAGCAAAAGTTCAGTGAGTTTAAATAGAGGAAAGACTCATCAGGTGACATGGGAGGAACCTAGCCCAGGTCTCAGATGTCCGGATCTCCTGGGGGCAGGTCCAGTGGGAACAGGATCAGGAGCAGGAGAATCTTGAGCCATGTACAAGTCCTGGACAGGACTTTCACAATAACATAAGAGTGGGTGGGAGGGCTCAAGGACAATTCCATCTTGCACCTCTTTTCTTTGCATTATGCGCTGTTTGGTTCATTGATGACTATCTTTTTGCATAGATGACAAACAATTTTGTTGTTTATTTAACTGCCATCCTGTCTGCCACTGTTTTGTGGCAATGTTTAATAGATGTCCTATATTCTTTTTAACTGCTGTGCGTTTATGCCGCTGCTCTGTCGTTTAGTTCAGACAGCCAGCTTGCTGCAGCCTTTGGCCTATATTGGTGAAAACAATATAGTGAGCTGTGAGGTGGTAAAAATTTACTAGAAATGAATGTTATTGATGTTAATAATACTGTAGAAACAAAAACAAGCTACCCAATTTATGTGATTTTAGCTGTTCTTATATATTTTTTAAAAATGATACAGATCCAAAACTAAAGCATGGTCGAGTTATGATTTTGACAAAAACAAAACCAAAATCAAAACACGGTCATGAATTAGAACCAAAACCAAAACATGTGTGTTGGAGCACATCTCTAGAACAGATGTGTTGCTTCTGAGCTCCACTCCAGCCTCTGGTTGTTACAGTGAAGGTGGCAGTTAGCCATCAGATACACAGGATCCAAAATAGTAAAAATGGGCCTCAAGTGACAATACAATTCATTGAAGAGCTGCCAAAGTTTTCCCAGGTCCAAGCCCAAAGAGGCAGCTGCAAGACTCAGGGGCCTATTCATCATCGGAGGCCGTATAGCCTCCGATGATTAAGTATTGAACTCGCTGCGAGGGATACTTAAGTATCCAACTCACAGCGGGGGATAGATTACACCGGATTTCATCACTGCTCCAGTTAGGGGATAGCTGCTCTGAAAAGTAGCTGTTCCCTCAGTTAGTTTTCAGCTACAGATGTAGCTGCATTACTTACCTCCTCCCCATCATCCCGGCTATGCATGCGTGACCCGAGGTCACGTATGTGCATAGCCACCGGGGAGATAGTGAGAAGGCGGTGGAGGGCTCCCTATTCGCATCCCCTGAACTCCTTCCTATAAGAAGGAGGGGCTACGACAGCAAGCCGCCGCCTAAAGATGGCGCTTGTTCTCATGAGCAAACTCCGAAAACTTCAGTTTTCGGAGTTTGCTGAATACCAGGGGGTCCTATTGGACCCCTGATGATAAATGGCCTGGTAGCTAAAATATTCGAAAACTAGTGTTTCCACATGGTCACCGGGCCATTTATCATTTGATGAATATGCCCATTTATCTTTTAAAGCAAAAACCTGTCAGGAGTGAGAAGAGCTGTACATTTATATAATATGTATTGACACTTATTAACGGAAAAATGTATGCTTATATAAGATGCTGGTACAGTAGGAGATGCATGTGGAGCAGGACAGGATATGATCCAAGGCGTATGCTTCATTGAGTAACTGTACTGGTTTTATTTCTTTCATTTGTCTGGGACAGTTTTGTACAGACTATATCACACCTTGGGGATAGTGAGGAACTGTATCGCAGAAATACTATTATTTAGTGATTAGGTACCTCATCACTGCCCAATAAGTAACCCGGATGACAGTCGTCAATGGCAACATATTACTTGAACTCATTACTGTTGCAACATTTATCAGATATTATATGTGTTATTTTGCACATGCTTTAATAGTTATTTTTAGGGGAGGGACTACTAATGCGTGTGGCCTGGCTGGAAAAATGAGTTGGACATCAAAAGTGTGGCAATAAAACTGCAGTATTAAACATATTTGCCAGACTTCCACTGGTAATTAATGCCGGTGGCGAGCAGTAGAGGATATGGCACTTTAGTGTTACAATGCCTTAATTAGTGTGACGCACAGGGCATGGGTAGGAAAGAACAGAAAGTTTTCCAGCTACCCTACCTTAGTACCTAAAAATCTCCTCTTTCATTTGCCCCTGATTTTGTTATTGATAATTATCATGTGATCACCAGATAATTACATCATGCACTACAGGAAACATTTAGTTTCCCAGAAATGGGAGAGACCACTAAAAGTGCCCTATTTAACCCATACTGACATCTGCACCCTTGGGGGCACCCTTGTTTAAAAGGGGTAATCCCCTATGTTAACAAATTAGCTCAATTAGCAGTTATATTCTGGTGATCATACAGTATATCTTAGCCAAATAATGGCATCCTAGAGAAACCATTACATTGAATATTTAAAACCAGGGAGTTAGCCACTCATACCCTGTCCAGTAGTGCTTCTCTATGGTGGGCCATCCTGTTCCAGGGTGATGTCAGCTCTTTCCTAAGCTGCGTGGATGCAGCCTTGATGAATCAGATTAGCTGATTGCTAACATTCAGTCACTGCCTGTCTGCTGCGCTCACATGACTGCTCTCTCCTATCTACTGCAAGAGCACACTGTTTAAAGCTGTACTTGTCACTAGCACACTGTTGGAACAATGTGGAACATTGCTTCCTCTGTATGCTCACTTTCCAGTGTGCCCCCTGTAGTAGAGCCCCCTGTACAGTACCCCCAGTAGTGCTCCTTATACAGTGTCCCCAGTAGTACACCATTACACAGTGCCCCCAGTAATGCACCCTTATACAGTGCTCCTTATGCAGTGCCCCCAGTAGTGCCACTTATATAGTGCCCCTTATGAAGTGCCCCTTATAAAATGCCCCCAGTAGTACCACTTACACCCATTTTACACCAAATTCCCAGGTATGAAGTGGGATTTGGAACACATTTCCAACCCGGATCAGACCCGAGACAGACCCCCTTTTACACTGGAGCTGGGTCACCACTGAGGTGAGCAGCGCTTCTTCCCCTCCCTCCCTGAAGCGACTCTCTTACTTTACTCCGCAATGGCCTGGAGGCAGGGAGGGGGGGTGGGGTATGCTGCTCCATTCTGGTTGGGCTGGCGTTGGTTGCAGTGGATGCTTGGAGATGATGTCATCTCCAAGTGCCGCTGAAGCCAGCCAATCAGCTATCATGTGGCACAACCTGGGTAATCGTGACCCAGGTAGTCCCTTCTATGCAGTGCCCCTTATAAAGTGCCCCCAGTAGTAGTCCCACCTATGCAGTGAACACAGTAGTGCCCCTTAAATAGTGCCACCAGTAGTAGTCCCCCCTATGCATTGCCCCCAGTAGTTCCCCTTATATAATACCCCCAGGAGTAGTCCCCCCCTATGCAGAGCCCCCAGTAGTAGTCCCCCCTATGCAGTGCCCCCAGTAGTGCCCCATATAAAGTGCCCCTATTAGTAGTCCCCCCTATGCAGTGCCCCTGTAGTGCCCCTTATACAGTAGCCTCAGTAGTAGTCCCCCTCATGCAGTGCCCCCAGTAGTGGACCCCCTATGCAGTTCCCCCAGTTGTGCCCCTTATATAGTGCCCCCAGTACTAGTCCCCCCTATGCAGTGCCCCAAGCAGTGGCCCCCCCCTTTGTGTGGACAAAGACACACATGCAAATATAAACACTTACCTGAATCCCTGCTCCTGCTCCTGTGCCCACCACAGTCCTCTCTTCTATCCTCCAGACCCGCTCTGCACTATGGGAGAGAGATCATGACATCTCTCCCATCAGCCACTGTGGGATCTGGAAGGTAGAGCTGAGCTCCAGCCTGGCTCCAGCAGTGGGCGCAGCAACCAATGAGAGTCTGTCTGACTCTCATTGGCTGCCAAAACAAACACACTGCCGCCGGGTAGTACGAGTGTACTACCCGGCGCTGGTGTTTGTTTCTGTGTAGTGTGCTGCCTGCACTACACTGATCAGTGTCCTGGACTAAGGCCGGTGGCACCCCCACCCCTTGCCACTGGTCTGTTGGCACCCAGGGCACGTGCCCCTAGATACAGCACTGAGTCTGTGTCCATCATTCTGCTTACAGTCCGGTTCAGCCTGCTACCTACGCTCCGGTTCCAGTCCGGTGCCAGCCTGTGTTATACCTCCAGTACTCCAGTAGTCGCCGACCTCCCTGATGACCTCAGATCATATTCAATGTCAGTGCCTATCCCTGATTCATGAGTAAGCATCTGATATGCTTACCCCATTTCGTATTCTCCTCGTCAGTCCAGTTCACGGGTCCTGACTCAGACCTCACTCTCATGCCCATGACAGAATGATAGGAGATTATCTATACTCAGATGCAAAAATAATAATAATAAAAACTATAAAATATATTGGTACCAACTGTAGTATGATAAAGGATATAAAAAAGGATTTGTAAAAATACATTAAGATGCAGCAAAAACCACAGACAGTGTACCAGAGATGCCAGGCTGCAAGTTTAATGGCACAGGAATTTCTTTTACACACATACAAAGTAGAGATGAGCGGGAACCAGACCCACCTGAATTTCGGGGATCTGGGGGCATCCAAGACACGGGGGGCATCCAAGACACAGCTGGGATCTCTCTGCCTGCCCTGTATCCCTAATCGTGGCAAAACCTCGCAATACCACTGTCGGATCTCAAGGTTTAGCCTCAAGCAGCCATTTTACAAAGTCCCATTAAATTCAACGGGCTTAACGCTTATTGGCTGAGAGAGCTGTCTGTCACGGCTCTCAGCCAATCAGCGTTAAGCCCATTGAATTCAATGGGCACAGGAAGGTAGGAAGATGCTACCCATCCCCTTGCCTGACAATGCTGCTCCTCCTGCTGCCGACACCCAATGCTGTCAACACCCCGCCCTGGTGGAACCTAATGCTGCTGACACCCTGTATTGAGGACACCACTGGCACCCATGCACTGTCGACACTGCCAGAACCCCCACACTGAGTACACCGCTGGCACCCCCACTCTGCCGACACCGCCAGCAACCTGCCTTGAGGACACTGCAAGCACCCCTGCACTGCAGCCCCACGTACTGAGGACACCATCAGCAACCCCACACTGCCGACACTGCCGGAATTCCAACACTGAGAACACCACAGGCACCCCTGCACTGCCGACACTGTCAGCACATGTGCACTGAGGACAACGCTTGCACCCCCACTTTGCCGACAGTGCCGGCACTCTACACTGAGGACACTGCCAGCACCCCCGCACTCCCCACGTACTGAGGACACCATCAGCAAATCCACACTGCTGACACTGCCGGCACTCCCAAACTGCGGACACCACCGAAACCCGCGCACTGCTGACACTGTCAGCACATGTGCACTGAGGACAGCACTGGCACCCTGCATTGAGGACACTGCCAGCACCCCTTCACTGCTGCCCCACATACTGAGGATGCTGTGAGCAACCTCGCACTGCCGACACCCCTGCACTGAGGACAACGCTGGCACCTCCACTCTGCTGACACCGCCTGCACCCTGCACTGAGGATACTGCCAGCACCCACACTCTGCCAACACCGCCACTGCTGCCCCACATACTGAGGATGCTGTGAGCAACCTCGCACTGCCGACACCCCTGCACTGAGGACAACGCTGGCACCTCCACTCTGCTGACACCGCCTGCACCCTGCACTGAGGATACTGCCAGCACCCACACTCTGCCAACACCGCCACACTGCCAACACTGCCGGCATCCTCGAAATAAGGACACCACTGGCTCTCTCGCAATGAGGACACTGGCAGTGGCAGCACCCCGCACTTCCGACACTGTCACAGTAAGTGCACTAATGGTGTATCCAACCCACACTGTATAATACACTGTATCTGACCCGCACTGTATTCAACCCACACTGTGGACCTCATTCAGAGTCGGTCGTTGCGGCCGCACGGTCGTACGCCACAGATGTTCGCGTTTGTGGGTGGTAACAGGGGAAGGTGCTTGAAAACGGGGGAGTGGAGATCCGAACGCAGGCGTGCCTAATTATGCGAACGGCATTTTATGGGAGTGCATACGGTTTATGGGAGTGCATAATTAACAAAGTAGCGTCATGGCACATGTGACATGGGAGGTTTTTACACTGACATGATCATAGAGCTTAAGAAAGGGTATGGTCAACCTTAAGCTCTACGACCAGTTTCGATGGTTCTAGATGGTCTCGATTAATCCTCATATGCCCGGAGATGACGTGCAGTGCGTACGAGAAGGGGGCGTATTTTTTTTAATTCCGACCGCTTCCTCCCCTTGGTCGGCCAGCTACTGATCCGAACTTAGGGGCGCAACTTGCGAGGGAATCATTTGAATATCCCGCCCCTTTTCCTGTACGACCGTGCGGCCGCTTCGACCAACTCTGAATGAGGTCCTGTATCCAACCAGCACTATATCAGACCTGCACTGTATCTGACCTGCACTATAAACTGCACTGTATCCAGTGGCATCCCTTCCCGCGGAGACACCCGGTGCGGGGAGGGACGCCATGTGCGCGGCACCCGCTGAAATGGGGGCGTGGTCTTCAGGAGGGGTTGTGTCGGGGGCATGGCCTCGCAGGTCGGACCTTCAGGAGGGGCGTGGCCTCGTGGCGTGAACCCGACCCGTGGCCGCGGTAAACAAAATGTATGATACATTATGTATCAATGGGGTGGTGCAGGAGGGGCGGGCATGGGCAGTGCCGGCTCCCTCACTGACAGGAGCCGAGTGCTGCACTTAATGCTATAGTGCAGCACCTGGCTCCTGTCACTGAGGGGGAGCCTGCACCTTGGTGTCACCCCTCGGCGGGTAACACCCGGGTGCGGGCCGCACCCCCGCAACCACCTTGTGATGCCACTGACTGTATCCGACCCACATTGTAAACAACTCACACTGTACCATGCACTGTATTCAACCCACACTGTATCCCGCACTATATCAGACTCGCACTGTATCCAACTTGCACTTAACTGACTCACACTGTATCCCGCACTATATCAGACCCACACTGTATCCCACACTGTATCTGATCTGCACTGTATCCAATCCACACTGTGGGTCTCATTCAGACCCAATCGCGAGCGCAGGACGCTCGCAAGCGGGTCGATGGTACCCAAATGTGCTCGGGGTCTCGCACCAAAGGTGGCGTGCTCTCGATGGTGAGTGACAGCACGCCCCCTTTGGTGGGCGTGCCGGGGCGTGGCTGTCCAGGCGGAGGCGTTCCCATGGGAACGCCTACCGTCTGGGTCCGGCCCCACTGACAACACTAGTGATGTCAGTGGGAGTGATTTTGGCTCTGACAGAGCCAAAATCACTCCAGGGCTTTCGGCAGCAAGACCCTACCGCAGGGTCTCGTCGCAAGCCCGATGGTCGCGATGGTCTTGACCATCGTGACCATCATCATGGACGCTCGCATAAGCTGTGGGTGGTAACGCACCAAGAAACAAAAAAACGCCCTGATTCAGAGCGGGCGCTCGTTCAGAGCATCCGGCTCTGAATCAGGCCCTTTGTCCCGCACTGCATTTGACCCGCACTATATCTGACATGCACTGTATCTGACCTGCATTGTACCCTGCACTGTATCCGACCTGCACTATTTCTGATGCGCAGGTATGGAGCAATGTTTTTAATGTTTTGGGAGGTTTTGGGGAACTGCTCAACAAAAAAGCTGATTGATCTGGGCTTTACATGGGCCAGTCATCGGTGGCCCAACGTCCCCAGGAGGAAAATACAGATTGGGCATTGAGAATAGGCATGTGCTGGGGGCATGTGCACTTGTGTAAGGGGCATTCATGTCTGCTGCTGCTATTTACACATGGTTTAGGGTTATTTGTTTGCTGCTTGTTAACTACGACTAATTTTTTTGAGCAAGGATATTCCATGTACGATTTTTAGTACATTTCTGTGTTGTATTGTTTTCTATTGAACATACTTGTGAGTTGGCTTGGCCTATGTTGGTGAATAATATTCTGTGAGGTGGTCAAAATTGACTGGAAACGAGTGGAAATTAATATTATTGAGGTTATTAATACTGTAGGAACAAAAAAAGCCCAATTATGTGATTTTAGCAGTTTTTTATCAATATTTTAAAAGGAAAATACATATCCAAAACCTAAACACGCAAGGGCGGTTTTGCCAAAACTAAGGGCCTGATTCAGAGCCGCTCGTAAGTGGCCGCTCGTTCGTTCCGACCGATGTTCGCACAACTGCGCATGCTTACAGATTTTAATACGCAAGCGCGAACCAGTCAGTGCAGCCGAAAATCGTGTGCTCGCTAAATAGCGAATGCCTGCTATTTTGAGTGACAGAATGAGGCGTTTGTGGGTGGTAACAGGGGAAGGTGCTTGAAAATGGGGAGTGGAGATCCGAACGCAGGCGTGCCAAAAGGTCAAAACGGGCGTTTTAAGGGTGTGCATAATTAACAAAGCAGCGTCATTGCCCACGTCACTTGGTTGTTTTATAGTTAGAACTGCTCGCTTGATTGTGGTAGGAAAAACCAACCACAAGAATAGCGAGCAGTTCATACGCCGTCCGATGTACTCGATTAATCTAATAAATAGCGGACATGACGTATGATGCGAGCGGCCAGGGGGTGTTTTTTTCAAAATTACGTTCGCATGTTTCGTTCGCTCGTTCAGACATAGAGGCGTGAACAGACCGCAAAGAGCGTACGGTTAATTTAAATAGCCAGCCCCTTTTCCTGGACAAGCGAGCGCAAATAGCGTCCGGCTCTGAATCAAGCCCTAAATCCAGAGCCAACACACGAAAGAGATACAAATCCAAAACCATAACCAAAACATGGGTGTCGGCGCACATGTCTAGTACAAAGGCACAGTTGAAGCACAAAGGAACTTGGTGTGAGGAAAAGCTGCGGCCACTCACATCAGAGCCTTTTTTTACACAGACTCAGACTCCATCGTACACAGATGTACAAATGTCACACACCAAAATTATCAGCTTAGTGTTATCACTGCTATGTGTTTTAATATGCAAATAAGATGCACATTTTCACATTTATTTTTGGCGCGATAGAAACAAAAGTAAGAAAGGCCACATCTGTAGTGTTGTTACTACTAGAGAGAAGTGCATCGTGGTCTGCATATACATCTTAAAGTACTTTGAGTGATTCTGAGTAAGACATATTTCGGTTGCTTCTCACTTGCAACTGGATGGGCGTGGAGTAGTGTCCTATTCTGTATATACAGCAATTCATCCAATTTCAGTCAGATATCATGCAAGAAGGAAGGATCTGGGGAAAATTCTGAGCATAGCGATGAGGACTGATGTCATCAACAGAGGGTTAAGAGTTGTGTGGTCACATAGATGATGATCATAATCATCTATTTGGAGATGGAGTGGAAGATGATACAACTCACAAGATGGAGGTTAGGATTACCTTTTTCCCAGATTTCATCCCTATTGTGTCTCTATACTGTGACAAAGAAGTAAACCTTCACACGACCAAGACACATTAATTGAAACATGGGTATCATATTTCTCTTCTTTATTTCAGTATTTATTTGATTACCAGTTATTTATATAGCGCACACATATTCCGCAGCACTTTACAGAGAGAATATCTAGCCATTCACATCAGTCCCTGCCCCAGTGGAGCTTACAATCTATATTCCCTTCTACATACTCACACACATACACAATAGGGTTGATTTTTGTTGGGAGCAAATCAACCTACCAGTATATTTTTGGAGTGTGGGAGAAAACCCAAGCACCCGTAGGAAACTCACACAAGCACAGGGAGAATATACAAACTCCACACAGTTAAGTGGGAATCGAATCCATGACCTCAGTGCTGTGAGGCAGTAATGCTTACCATTACACTGTCCGTGCTGCCTATCCCGAATGTACTGGAATATTATCATTCCAATAGAATTTATAAATTACAGTAGCTCAATTCACCAATTAATTTACTGTTTATGAATCAGGGTTTCAATTACACAAATTATGAATTACTTTAAATAAAAGTACTTGTCATATCCCTTACATCTATGGCTTATCACTAATGCACAGATAAACTTTGCTAACCAGAGTAGTGACTAATTTTTTAGATAACCTCCAAATTAGGAAATACTGTCAGCAAACACAACTTGCTATAATCTGCTTTCAAATATACTGTATATACATTTTAATTTACATATAACCCTTTTCAACAGTTATTATCAACAGTAATGTCAACACAGAATTCTTTACTAAGAGATTCAATTATTCTTATTCATAGTCTATGACACAAGGATGTAAGTGGTTGACTGATATCATAGGTGCACAATCAGTATATTGTAGCAAACCCGGGTTTGTAGATATATAAAATGGTGGTGTACAGTAATAGCGATAGTATATATAAATGGTGAAGGGAGGTCTATAATAAAAGATATAGATAAGGAGTGCAACTTCCCTTATCTGATGCATAATCACCTTTAAGATGGTTCAGGGATATGCAATTACATAAAAATAATGCAATAATGTCTGGTTCAGTAAATAATTAGCTCTTAGGCAATACAGCTGTCAACTTTATCATGTAGACTATACATGAAAATGTAAAAAGTATTTATTAGAGCATAGAAAAGTAACTAAAATATCCAAGCAGACAGTAAGTATCAAATTTAAAGATAGTCCAAACTAGGGACTTGTACCAGAACGGTGAGTCAAATGTGTGTGTACGTTTGACTCCTGGTAAAAGTCTGATTTTCTCAGAGCTCCATTCTGGACATCACTCCATCAGGGAACCCAATTTTCTCCTACCTCCGTTCTGGACATCACTCCATCAGGGAACCTGATTATCTCTGACCTCCATTCTGGACATCACTCCATCAGGGAACCTGATTATCTCTGACCTCCATTTTGGACATCACTCCATCAGGTAATTTGATTTTCTCTGACCTCCGTTCTGGACATCACTCCATCAGGGAACCTGATTATCTCTGACCTCCATTTTGGACATCACTCCATCAGGTAATTTGATTTTCTCTGACTTCCATTCTTGACATCACACCATCAGAGAACCAGATTTTCTCCGACCTCCGTTCTGGACATCACTCCATCAAGGAACCTGATTTTCTCCAATCTCCATTCTGGACATCACTCCAACAGGGAACCTGATTTTCTATAAACTCCATTCTTGACATCACTCCATCAGGGAACCTGATTATCTCTGACCTCCATTCTGGACATCACTCCATCAGGGAACCTGATTTTCTTCAATCTCCATTCTGGACATCACTCCATCAGGGAACCATCCTTTCTTTGGAGCCGGCATGCGTAATGTCATGATGTCACACTGCACCGTTGGAAGGGAGGTCAGAGGAGCCATGGCATGGGAGGAACTTCGCCAGCCAGCCAGACCAGGAGAAGAGGCCAGAAGAAATCTTCTTCAAGGAAATAAGGTAAGGGGGAAGGGTGGAGGCCCCTCCCTATATTTTCAGTCCCTGGGTCCACAATTTCTGATAGCAGCCCTGGATATAAGGTACAGGCAATAGTTCTCTTGGTTACTCTGTTCTGCCAGCTCCTTCTTGACAACTGCCCTAATGGCTCTGTGCTGTCACTTTTATTTCTCCATCTACGGGGACCATTAAGTTATGCTAACAGCTCATAGATGTCTATTTACAGAGCAGAGAAAAGCCCTCTTTTGCATTAAACAGTGATTTTTTCTGCTTGGTACTATTCACAGAGCGATTTACCATGGAGAAGTTCATTACTTCTTCTTTCACACCCCGCTCTGTGGCTGAAACGCATCACCATCCTGTAGTATGGTGAGTGCGATTCATTAAAGCTTACCGCTTCTCCTGTGTTTTCAGATTCTCCATCTCAGGATCGCATAGTCTTAACACCATGACAAAATGGGCAGGAAAGTATATTACTTTCCTGTGTTTCATAACATAAAATGATGTGGCTAGAATTAGATTTAAAACTCACATTGAGGTCTACCTAATTACCGAAGAAATGTATTATTCCTCCTCCACATAATCATGCAATCAGTGGTGAGCATAAATATTTTTTTATTTTTCAAAAGACTTTTCTATGTTCTCTATGTTTTCTATGTTCTCTCGGTAACTGCATGCTGCTGTGGACAGGAAGCGTCTCCCCTCTGTCTGTTCCCCGGTGGCACTTGTAAGTGCTTCTTCAATTAAATGTTTGGAGTGTGGAAATTATCGTGACTGCACAAGTAACCTGGAAATATCAGTGATATCTCCTGCGTTACTAGAATAATGAATGGGGCTGTCACTTATAAATAACATTTTTATGTAAATTACATAAAAATACGTTATTTGTAGGATGATGAATGGACCCCTAAAAGAGTTGCCTTGAAAAAAATCTGTTCCCAGTGTAATGAGAAAATAATGTCCTTTTAAAATGCTTGATTGACAGCTGATAAGATCAAATAGGAAAATTGTCTTCTCCCTTGAAATATCAATTAAGTAAAAGTTCGAAAATGACAAAACCATCAAGCAACAGAAAATTATGCATATTGCAATTTTTGCATCCATAAATGTCTGTGTTCATAGAATATTTGATATTTTCTGCTGTTCTTTTAGAGCATATAATTATAATATACATATTTCTACTTATAGTATGAATGATTACCTTTTGTGCTGGCTAATTTTTACATGTAATGGCAAAAAAAGGTGATTTTCACCAAGGGTGATTTATTTGATGAAAATCTGGTGCAAGTGATAATTCATTCAGGTGTTAAAGGTTGCATACTTAGAAATGTAGAACATTTGTGGTAAACAATTAGGGAATTGCCTTTGTATGCAAGATGCTTCAGATATATACAGTATTGGTCACAATTATCGCTTTATTTAAGAAGCTTTTTTGCTCACCCATGGCCATAAATAATGGGCGGAGAGCAGTCCTGCCATCCAAGGTGCAGAGTCTGGGGGGGCAGCACAATTGTTCTCCCTGTGGCACCTACATTTGGCTTGCAGGGTGTCTGAAAAGGGAATGGGATTGAAATACCTATGGCTGTTTCAAATCCCGACTGTGGAAGCTCGACAGGAGGATATCCCGACAAAGGAAGGTAAGTATCTTAACCCTCCCCTCTCTCCCTACTAACTCTCCCTTGGTGGTGCCTAACCATAAAACTCCCGAGGTGGTGCCTAACCCTAAGTGTGACCAGGGGTGACTATACCTAAGCCCCCCTTCCCGCACCCTAAACCCAACTCTCTTGGGGGGATGCTAACCCTAACCTCCCCACAGTGGTGCCTAATGGCAAACCCCCCTCTCTCCCCCTAACCCTCCCTGGGGGGTGCCTAACACTAAGTCCCCCCAGAATGTGCCTAAACCTACCCAACCCCCCCACACCATGGCTCATACTTATCTGCCTCCAGTCTCTTATGATCGGGATGCTGGCTGTCGGAATTCCAACACTGGTGTCCTGATTCATGCAGAGATAGCGGCATCGGCATTTTGCCTGACGCGGGATACCAGTGTCAGTATATAGACCACTGGCATCTCGTCCGCTGGGTTATTAACTACATACCCCTGAAAAGGCAGCCTGCAGTCTAGAAAACCACAGCAGAGCCACCCGGATTGTCCTAAGGGTGCTCTGGGTGTTCAGCTGCTTCCTTGTCATGATGTCACATGTTCAGGGGGTGGAGCTGGCACAGGGCATGCTAAAATGTTAATGTAGAACAATATGTTAATTACATAATTCATTTTATATGTTAATACATTTTTATACCAATGGGATTTAGTGTAACTAGAAGCTCAGAGTAAAATTCCACTACATTTAAGAAACTAAATGTAAACTCAATGATAAATAAATCAATGTTGAATATACATAGAATACTACTACAGTAGCACAAATTAATAATTATGACAATTAACTGTAGACTGTTAGGATAATACCAGGAGATAGGTGATGAGACCCTTATTACCACTTCAAGTCTTCACTTTTGGAAAGACACTTTTTCCTTAAAGCTCATTGTGCTTACCGTTACCCAGGCTACCCCCAGATCTTTCACACCATGTAGAAGATGCTTTAATCACAAGGTATTTCCAATGCAGAGATGGACAGGATTCTAGTTTACTAATGTACTAGTGATTGGACACTGAGGTTAGACAGTAGCAGACATATGCAGCAAGAATAAGAACATGTAGCAGGCAACACACAGATCATACAACACTGGGTTGGGGCAGCCAGCGGACAGGCAGGTTCAGTTAATCATGCTGGTCATAGACAGGCAAAAACAGACTGGGTCAGACAAACTAATCGACAGAATACAGAAAATGCAGATTCAGCTGTAGCAAAGTAGGGGTATTCCATGAGGAGGTGAACCTAACCAGTGTTTTTTCAGACTCATTATCAAGGTTCAATTTTTAATTATTTTGTTAGTAACTAACTCAAATTTAATATTCCATGAAAGAAAACCTATTTTGCAGCACCATTTATTGTCTTAAATCATGGCAGAAATTCATATGTTGGTACTGTAGCTGCCTAATGAGGAAGTTTTGTATCCAAAGATGCCACCATTAATTATGCATCAGCATAATTCTTAGAGTCTGGATGATATTTAAAGTGTTTACTAAAGATTTATCTGAGAATTTGTTTGAAAAGGTAAGTTTATGTATAGAATTTAACTTGCAAAAACAGAGTGATTTAATTGTCCCGCCCATGACAAAAAAACATACAAAAGTTATTGTAGTAATGGTTTTGAGGTTAGGTGTACAGTTGGCTAGAAATAAGCATTTATTTATTACTTCTCTTCTCATTAATTGAATTATACAGTTGCATTATCAGGATTTTAACCCTTTTTAAACTGTCCCACTCGTGATACATTGAAAGATTGAGACCAACAGTTTTAGAACCCCCAAAGGCTAAATTTATTGTCATAGAAGGAGTTTGCCTTTTGTTTATTAACCAAAATCAATGCCATAGTTAATTAAATATCTGTATCAGTGAACCTAAAACTTATTTGTTGATTATTCTTTATACTTAGACGGTCAAGATCAGTGTTTGTTTTCGAACTAGAGACAGTGCCAATGATCAGGTCAGGCTATGACTTTAATAAATTAAACTTGGTCATAATACAATGTTCTTTCTGGGACAGGAACACATAGAGGGGAACTTGATGAGATAGAGCAAATAGGGCTGGCAGGAAAGTGCTACCTGATGGTGGTAACACCAAAGCTAGGCCTAGAACTTGGGAACAATATCAGGGAAGGTATCAGAAATGTAGTTCAGGTCTAAGGCACATTTTAAGTGTGTGCTTCCACTGTAGCATATAAGATAATCGATGGTGGTGTGCAGCATGCTGAGTACAAAGAGTTAATTATGAGTGCTGTGCAGAAACTGTATATGGGTTTGGTATGGGATGCCAGTGCTCTGGATCCCGGTGCTCAGAATCCTGATGCCGGCATCCTGACTGGGTTAAGATACTGACACCTGCAGGTAAGTATCCAAACCCTCCCCCTAGTGCCTAACTCAACCCCCACAGTGGTTAACCCTAGCCCCTAACCCTCCCCATAATACTTACAGTTGGCATAACTGCAGTCGGGATGCTGGCACCGGGTTTCTGTATGGTGTCTGGATTCTGGCACCGGCATTCTGACCGGCCACTGGGATATGAACTACATTCCCTGTATAACGATGGTGAGCACTTGTACTAAAGAACCCAGTATACCGATGCTGAATACTCGCTGAGCAACACTATGTACCGATGGTGAGTGCTATGCACTGAAGACACCGTGGGCCTGATTCAGAGATGTAAGTTCATCCAATGAGGAATGTACTTCTCCATTGGTTAAAGGCCTGGCCAGTTTTCTGGGAGGGAGGAGGCCAAGGTCTGCGAATGCAGATTTCCAGGCCTCTAATGTGACCAACACCTGGTCAGGCTGCAGGAAGCTTCAGCTCCCGCAGCCTGACCAAAGGGGCAACCATTGCGAATATTGGCTGTGATGGTGCTCGCAAATGCAGCAATATGGTGCCTGACACCTCCTTCTGCATTTACATTAAGATGCTTGTGTGCGGCTCTGCAATTCTGTCCATCTCTAAATCAGGCCTTGTATTGATAGAGAGTCACGGACATGCTAGTAGCGTGTACATTTTTAATCAGATTCTTGCAGTGTTACCTACACCAGTTCTGTTAGATGTGTTTGAATAGGGTTAAAAGTGGAATGTAAAAAAACAATGATATTTGTAATTAGATTAACATGTTAAATGATAAAAAATAGAAGTGCACTGTTTTTGAATTACATACATAAAATGGGTGTTACTGAGAATTATTTTGCAATGTGTCCCACCCGTGACACATAGTTGTCCCTCCCGTGACAAAATAAAAAATCATTATTTTGCATAAAACTAATGTTATACTTTCTTCTTGTTTTTAGTGTAACCTATTCTACGCCAAGTTCTTACTTCACAATGGTTAAATTATAGATTTTATCCCACCTGTACACTCACAGATATTGTATAAAATAGCTCGCTATGGGAGATGGTATGTCTACTTTTTGACCCACCTGTGACACAAGTTTGAAAATCAATAACAACAAACCGAACTATGCAAATAAAGGGTTACCATACACATCTTATAATACCTTGCACAATGTATGTAACCTACCATAATAATGGAAATATACTTCATACAGTAATATGAGAGAGAGAGCCTCTTTTGATAAGAAAACCTCAGTGCACGTGTCCCACCCGTAACAATGGAATGCCCCAGTAAGAACTATGACAAGCACATGTGGAAGATAGGGGAAGCTATTTAAAACCTGGTAGACCAATGTGGAAAATTCTAAAAAAAACAGCCTCCTCCTAATAAACGCCCTATCGGTATATGTGAGCCTGAACCTTAACTCAGTGTAGCATAACAATAACCACTTACGTTAACTTATTGAAAATAAAGACACAGTCAACTCTATTGCGAATTAAAAACTTTGATCAGCCTTTATTTGAAATACAAAATCTCAAAAAATGCTGGTGGCAGAAAGAAAGAGCGGCATCAGACAAATGGCCAAATCCACTTAAAGCAATCCTCCACCATACTTGCAGGGCCAATTGCCCTTTAAGGAAGTAACATTTTAGGGTCTCCAAATCTTGCACAATACACTCGAAAAAAGCCCGGCCAGTAAGCCAGTGCAGCGGTGTATTGATGCAGATTGCACCCATAATTAATTGCAGCGAAAATAACCACCGCCCTGATGCTCTTTTCTGCCACCCAAACAATTGACAAGTAGGGAGGGAGGGAGGGAGGGAGGGAAAGTCCAAGAAAAAGAGAGGCAGAGCCCTGCCTAACCCTGGACTAAGTAAAACAAACTCCTCCCACCAGCTATGACCCACTTGATTCTAATAGGCTGACATAAAACACCAAATTTATCCCTTTCAAGTCTACTACACTGAGGACCTCATTCAAACCTGCTCACAAGCGGGTTGATGTTTAGGCCCTGTGCGTGCGCAGCGGCCGCATTGCACGTGCACAAGACCCGGAGCGAGAGAGAAATTCTCTCGCATCGGGGCTCTCAACAAAAGGGGCGGCTGTCGATGTTGATCGACAGCTCGACCCATTTTGTAGGTGGGGTGGTTTCACAAACAGAGGCGTTCCTTAAGGAATGCCTGCCGTATGTGGGCAGCCGCACTGACATCAGCAGTGATGTCAGTGGAGAGCTTCCTGCTCGATCAGAGCAGGAAGCTCCCTGGGGCATGTGGTTGCCGAGACCCAACCTCAAGGGTCTCGTTGCAAGCCCCGATGGTCACGATGGTCTTGACCATGGCGACCATCAACCTGGTCACTCGCTAAAGCTGTGGGTGGTAATCCACAGCTTAGCTAGCGACCAGGAGGCTGCACTTCAAAAGACAAGCGTCCGTCCTCATTCAGAGCGAGCGCTCGCATTTTGCAAGCACCTCTGAATGAGGGCCTGAATCCTATCTGTGCTCCCAAATACCTAGAGGTTTAAGCTCGTTCCTGCACATAAAGTACACTCTCTCCTCATAAACGCCCTATCGGTATATGTGAGCCTGAACCTTAACCCAGTGCAGCATAACAATAACCACTTACATTAACTTAACTTAAAATAAAGACAGACAACTTTATTGCAAATAAAAAACTTTATTTAAAATACAACATCTAAAAAATGCTAGTGGTGGAAAGAAGTGCGGTATCAGACAAATGGCCATATCCACTTAAAGCAATTCCACTATCATCCACCATACTTGCAGGGCCAATTGCCCTTTAAGCAAGTAACATTTTAGGGTCTCCAAATCTTGCACCAATACACTCGAAAAAGGCCCAGCCAGTAAGCCAGTGCAGCCGACCCCAATAGGGTAAAATCAGTCGTGTATTGATGCAGATGGAATGGGTATGACATACCGCCGGCCGCGGTTCGATTCCCATCAGCGGCAGCCCGACAGGAGCAGAGTGCGACGCAGCAGAAGCCCGACAGCACTGGAAATCCCTATCGTGGATAGGTAAGTATCCACTAACCTTCCCCGCTGCCTAAACCTAAGTCCCCCGGGGGGTGCCTAACCCTAAGTCCCCACCGGGAGCCCTAAACCTAGCCCTCCCCCCTCCACGGCTGTCCGCTCGCGGCGCCCGGCATCACTACGATCGTGATGCCAGGCGCCGGGCACCCGGCATCGGGGAAATGAGGGCGTCTACATCTAGACGCCCGGCATTTCACCCTTGCCAGGATAAGCCAGTCGGGAAGCCGGCTGCCGGTATATAGGCAGGCGGCTTCCCGATTGCTTCCCATGCAGATTGCACCCATAATTAATTGCAGTGAAAATAACCACTGTCCTGATGCTTTTTCCTGCCACACCCAATGACACCTCCTAAAGACGGGCCTGCCACCAGCCTAAACCAAACTGACTAAAATACTCTCTAAGAAAAGATAAATCCCTTCCTCCGTAAGGTGAACCCCATCAGAACAAAACAGGTGAGAGTCCCTAAACCTTATCAAGGGGTGAACTATCACCAAGCCACCTAAAGTTAACATGAGTTTAGCCACAAGGGTCTCGCTTTATCAACCACCACCCCTGGCATTACAGTTCCGGGGAATGATAGATGACCAAACCAAATTGCACCAGGGCTCATACCTCAGCTCCAGAGATGACCGAGACTCCAGGTCCTTGCCCCTTAAGTGCAAAACCAAAACTCAAGGAGCACCAAAATGCAAAGCCACATCTAAAATCAAACTCAAAAGGGAACCCCATAGCATGCCCCTCCTACCCAACCACCTAATGCTTTCCACTGCTATAAATGAATGGGGGTCACAAATATTGCACGCTAGACATTGAAAAACCAGCTGCACAAGGAGCCTGAGGACTGGCAAAGATTTAGATCTCTGCCGGTTAATGGCATGAACTACCCCCAAGTTATCACACCAAAAAGTGGCATGCCGGTTACTAAGCCAGTCACCCCACAACTCAAGAGCAACAACTATGGGAAAAAGTTCCAGCAATAGAAGATTCTTGGTCAGACCCCCTGTAACCCAAGAAGAAGGCCATGAGGAAGCAGACCAAGAACCCTCCAGGTAGGCTCCAACACCAGTGGACCCCACTGCATCAGTGAAGAGCTGTAGCTGCACACTAGCCTGAAGGGGAGCCCAACCAAAAGCTAACACCATTATAGTCTTCCAGAAAGGCATGCCAAACCCGGAGCTCCCTCCTAAGTTCAGACAACAACCTTATGAAATTATGAGACTTGCGCATGCCCATTGTTGCTCTCTCCAGCTTATGACAAAAAATATGGCCCATGTGTATAACTGCATGCAAAATTGAAAAGCCCTAATAATGATTGCCCTTGATGCAAGGTAACCTTACCAAGTGACAAAGCAAGCATGATGGGATCCCGATGCTTCACTGTCTTCTCTGCAGGCAAACGACAGCAGTAGGCTGGTGTATCAATCTCAATGCCAAGGAACCACAATCAAGTACATGAACCCTCCATTTTATCAGGTGCAATTGGGACCTCAAATTATGTAAACAAAGCTCCAAGCAGCTTGGGGGGGGAACCAGCTGGCCCTACACACAGGAAGTCGTAGAGGTAATAAGCAACCACAGAATCATGCAAGCCCGCACAAATGCACCAGTGTAAAATGAACTAAAGGCCTCAAAATAAGCACATGACACAGAGCACCCCATGAGGAGGCAATTATCAACATAAAATTTGTCTTCCAACCGAAAGCCCATGAACAGAAACAAGTTGGGGTGCAAAGGCAAAAGACGGAAAGCAACTTCACTAGACTAAGGGTTTCCTCAAATGACTGCTAACAAACCCACATCATAGACTTAAGGATAGCATCATTCACTGACCCCCTCGGCTGGAAAGGATAGATGTTGGATTAACCTGAACATCCTGGGAGCCTTCTTTGGTACAGCTCCAACCAAAGAGAGAACCAGATTGTGCAAAGGAGGAGCATCAAGGGCCCAGCCATGCGACCCAGATGCACCTCCTTGGCCACTTTGTCTTTCAAAATTCCTGGCCATAGATATGCTGAATGCAGAATTTTAGGGGTGCCTAGAAAAACATCACCACACACCGGGAGCAGAAACCCCTCAATGAAACCTTCAAGCAAGAAAATCGCCACCTCACGCAAAGGATACCAATCCAACTACCTCTGGATGGCACCCACACGTACCGGCAATGGGGCTCTTTGGAGAGGTAATGGCACTGGAAGGCCTGAGGCCAGCGGAAGGGGTAGGCAGTCTAGGGCTTTCCTTAAATGGGTGGGGGCACTGCAGTGCAGACAGTGGTGTTGGAAACGACACAACGGCCTTTGGCAGGAGGATCCTTGACAGGATGTGCCAAGGCAGAGCCCTGAGCACATGTCTTCTTTCCGAAGGAAGCTTCTTCAGCCTGTGGAGCGGGCTGTGTCACTTCCAACCAGACCTCCATATCATTCCATCCCAAATCAAGGATCTTAAATGCCAATTATTTACAACAAAACTCCTCATCGTAGCATCTCCAGACTGCGCCACACGATGTGCGAAAGAGACCATGAAGGAGGTGCAGATACTGTATCACATTCATGGCCTCGCCCAATGCGTTTTTAGATAACATGCGGCGAAAATCTAAAAAACGTTCAACCAATTAATGTATGAACAATGTACATCTTCCTTGACACCACCCTTCTTTTTTGCTGCAGCCAGAGCCTTGCGAGCCATGGAAGTAAGTGTAAAGATGTTTACATATTTGCCCTTGTTGATCTTCTCGCGCATACATGGATGCAAACCACGAATGACAGCTGTATTAGCACAACGGACCACATCACCCAGGCTAATGCTCATATCATCACTACTACTAGGGGACCGGTGATGCTTATGGCGGTGACGCAACCGCCTGATGAGTGTGCGCGATGCGGTTTCTTAACCTTACTGCACAGCCTACTCTGGCTTTCGCTGGATGAGGATGTGGAACTAGACTCAGTGTGGCTGGCCAAACGGAGGCGTTCCCTGCTCTGATCGAGCTAGCCAAGACCCAACCTTAGGGTCTCATCGCAAGCACCAATGGTCGCGATGGTCTTGACCATCGCGACCATCAGCCTGGTCAGTCTCTAAGCTGTGGGTGGTAACCCACAGCTTAGCTAGCGACCAGGAGGCTGCACTAAAAAAAGAAGAGGCCGTCCTCATTTAGAGAGAGCGATCGCTTCTTGTGACCGCCTCTGAATGAGGGCCACTGTGTGTAGTCTACGTACCATAATCCAATCTCACTGGCAAGTTTGTGTATGCGCAGTGCAATGCATATGCATGCGCAGAGCAAAAACATCGGCCAAGTATGTGCGTTCTCTCCTGTGCATTCCTTGCTGAATCAGGCCCATAGTTATAAAGGTAAGGAAAGGCAGAGGGAAAGGAAAAGCCAGGAAAAAGAGTAAGAAGGTAAAAAAGGAAGATCAAGTAGGAATAAAAGGTAAAACAGCACACACAGTTAATCTTGTACTTACCTGAGAAAGTCCAAGAAAACGAGAAGCAGAGCCCTGCCTAACCCTGGACTAAGTAAAACAAACTCCTCCCACCAGCTATGACCCACTTGATTCTAATAGGCTGACATAAAACACCAAATTTAACACTATCAAGTCTACTACACTGAATCCTATCTGTGTTCCCAAATACCAAAGGGTTCAAGCTCGTTCCTGCTCATAAAGTACACTCTCTCCTCATTAAATCTGAACCAGTTAATTAGAGGGGAAGTGCCTCAATTGCAAGGCAACAGGTAGTGTGTAGGTGAGAAGCATTCTGGTTACCTAACCACAAGGCAGGAAAAAGGTGAGCACTGAAAGCAGGAAGCCAGCTTCCATTGCTCCTGCTGTAAATAACATAGACTAGTCAACTAGAGAATAACTGAGAAAACCAACATAGTGAATATAACCACCAGTATGAATGTTAATGTTCTTCAACTGTAGTCAGCGTCACGATGCATTCCTCTGGGAATGCTTATCGTACCCAGCGCTGTCAATTTCCTAAATTCCTCTGGTCACATGGCCATTCTGCTCCTATCCAGTGCTACATTCATTCCACATGACCACTGCAGCCTATTCGCTCCCAGGATTGCCTCTTTAAACCCTATCCTCCCATTAGCACATTGCCAGATCAACTAGTCTTCATTGGTAGTTCCTGGCTCCTATTTACAGTTGTCTGCAAAGATCTCCAGTGATTCCTGAGTCTCAGCGCTGCTGGCAATTCATCTGATAGTCTGTAGCTAGACCTATGCTCCTAGCTCTCTGTATTGCTGAGAGCTTTTCTCATTACCTGCTACTGTTCCAGTGAATTATTATCTTTTTATTACTTACTATCCCACCCACGGGAAATTTATAATAATGGTTATTTACTGCTAATAACACTTTTTATATTTACATTAATAAAAGGATATTTTTCTTTCTTCTTCAGGGTCCATAGGGTCCACAAGAACTACCTTGGGTGTATGTGGTTGGAGAGATCCAGGCACCAACTGTCAAAGCTTTAGCTCCTAGAATGCACTGGTCCTTCTCCATATATATCACGCCCCTAGGCTCAGGCATTCAGTTTTTAGTTTGGTACTCAGCAGGAGTTCAGACACACCTTTTGAACAGTGGACTGCTCTGGAAGTCCCAAGCTCTAATTTTATAATTTATTTTAGGTATTCTTTTACTGGGAAATCAGTTTTCTCATTGTCTGGAGCTTTTACCCGGCCGGCTAAGGCTGTAGCCTGGGTAGCCAAGGCAATGGAGGCAAGGGCAAAAGCTCTGGAAGACAGTATGCCACAGGCTACCAGAGAACAACTGTCCTATCTCTCACAAATGCAGGAAGTGGCTGCTTATGTCTGAGAAGCGGTAATTGATGCAGGACTTCTGGCTTCTAGAGTATCAGCAAATTTGGTTGTGGCTCGTAGAACCCTTTGGTTAAGGTCCTGGAAGGCAGATATAGGAACTAAGAGAGTACTTCAATATCTGCCTTTTGCTGGAAAAATGTTGTTTGGTCCAGAATTGGATAACATAGTGACTAACTTGGCAGCAGCAAAATCTGCAGGATTGCCATCTGAGACTACCTCTAAATATAGGCAGCCTTCATTTTGGACCTTTCCCCCGCAAGGAAGGGAACAGGGACAGTCCTTTTCCAGACAAGATAATTCCCATAGGAAGTCCAGACTGCAGACCAAGAAATCATGGTCTGCCAGATGTCCACCTTCCAAGTTGGACAGTAAGCCATCTGCCTGATGAGGCAGGCCTTACCCTGGGGGCTCTCAGGGTGGGAGGCCAACTTCTCCAGTTTTCCTATGTCTGAAATCAGACAACAGATGCTTGGGTTTGAGAAGTAGTCTCTCAGGGATATGTCCTCACATTTCACCACCATCCCCCTCAGAAGTTTTTTTGTACAATCCCTCCATCAGTCCCGGTCAAGGCCATGGCCCTTCAAGAGGCTATTTGTACCATTTGTTGCAGGATTAATAATCCCTGTTCCTTTGGTCCAACAAGGAAGAGGTTATTATTCATATTTATTATTATTAAAATTGATTATTTTTCATTCAGAAGCCAAAAGGGTCTCACCTCCCTATTCTGAATCTGAAATCTCTCAACAGGTTTATCCATGTGCCCAGGTTCCGTATGGAAACCCTATGGTCAATTATGTTGGCAATGGAGCCTGGAGATTTCATAGTTTCCTTGGGCAAACATATCACCAAAGGTTTCTGAGGTTTGCTGTTGATCAGCAATATTACCAGTTTCAGGCTCTGCCCTTTGGTCTGTCCACAGCCCCTCGGGTGTTTACCAAGATTATGGCAGTCATGATGGCTCATCTCAGATGACAAGGAGTCAGGATACTGCCATACTTGGATGACCTCCTGATATTGGCACAGTCTCTGGAGATGTTGCAACACAGCTCCAATTAACCATTACCTGTATACAAGACCACGGCTGGATAGTCAATTGGAAAAAGTCTTCTCTTTTTCCAACTCAACAGATGGTACATCTGCGAGCATAACTGGATTCTCTGGCTCAAAGTGTCTTTCTACTAGGAGACAAGATTTTGGTTCTACAATTGCAGGTGCGCAAATTGCTCCTCAATCAAAGAGTATTGATTGACTCAGCCACCTTCGTGGATGCTCTGGAGGTGAGGTGGGATTTCAGGTTACCATACCTGTTTTCCTCCAGTCTCCCTCCTACCAAGGGTCCTCAGAAAATTCAAGCAATAGGGCGGCAGGGTGATACTAATAGCCCCTGCTTGGCCCAGGCGAAATTGGTTCACTGAGCTGACCTGTCTATCCATAGACAATCCACTTCCATTTCCTCTTTGGCCAGATTTGGCTCTTGAGTTTTCCATCTTAAAGGCCAAGGCTTTTTCTACTTCAGATGATGCTCAGGGCAAGAAAGCCTTCCTCTGCCCACATATAATACAGAATTTGGCATTCTTTTTTTCAATGGTGTTGCCACAGAAAGTACGACCCTAAAGTTTTCAGGGTCTCCCGAGTTCTTGCTTTTCTCCAGGCGGGACTAGACCTTGGTCTCCGCCTGGCTACCCTGAGAGTTCAGGTTTCTGCTTTGTCAGTTTAGTTCCAGTGCAGAATTTCTCCTCTGCTAAGTGTTCGAACATTTTTGCATGGAGATCTCCTCAGATGCTTGACAGCAAAGACATGTTTTCTTCTCACTTTCCTCAGCTCGCAGAGTGTCTGATTTGGCTGAGCTTTCATGTCGCTCCCCATATTTGATTTTTCATCAGAATAGAGCTGTCCTCTGTTTACGGGCGAGGTATCTTCTAAAGGTGGGATCTCATTTTTATATACTGTATATGAAGAAATTGTAGTCCCAGCCTTTCAGTGTTCAGACCTATCTACAGGTGAAGCTTCCCTGGATGTGGTATGAGCCCTTCGTATCTACGTGGATCGTACCAACTCCATCAGGAAATCAAATGCGCTTTTTGTGTTATATGGTTTTTACAAGCGGAGCTCTGGCTCGCTGGCTGTGTATGACTATTTCACAGATTTATACACAGGCTGATCTCCCTGTTCCTAGAACAGTGACAACACATTCGCCTCGGTCTGTGGGACCATCGTGGAACAGTTGTGCAAGGCAGCCACCAGGTCTTCTGTCCACACTTTCATCAATTCTATGCATTTGATACTTTTGCCTCCCAGGATGCTTCCTTCAGATGGCGGAATCTCCTCTCTGCTCAGGAGCATCCCCACCCTTAAGGGAACTGCTTTAGGACAACCCCAAGGTAGTTCCTATGGACCCTGAAGAAGAAAATAAGATTTATGGTAGACTTACCTTTGTTAACTCTTTTTCTTCAAGGTCCATAGGGTCCACAGGGCACCCACCCTGATGTACCTGGCCTCAGATGGGATCTGTTCCTTCTTGTCACTGATTCCCTCATCTATGTGAGAGTGTTTCTATTGTATTTTGTACTTCCTTCTCCACTTTCCTTCTCCTGCAATTTAGGCTTGTTAACAAACTGAATACCTGTGGCTAGGGGAGGGTGATCTACATCCCATATACACTCATGTTGGCGCCTGGATCATTTTTGTTGTTTATACTGTTCCAGTGTTCCTGTGTTTTAGGATTACTGGGATTCCATTCTCTAATCTTCACCTGTACCTCAAAGCCTCAGTGCTTCTGTGAGCTCTAGTACAGCATCTGAAGACATCTCCTTGTAATCCTGTGTTCTCAGCGCTGCAGGGAACTTCTCTTCTCATTGTGCTAACACTTGTGGTACTTCAGCAATTCTAAACACCAGTGTGCTCTTGCCTGCTTCTCTCAAGTTCTACTGGAAGCTTTTTATTTCACTGCTAATCAGCCAGCTGCATTAATTCCCCTGGGACAAGTACATGCATTCCTTCCACGGATATTCTGATATTGTGCATGCAGTTAACCCTTGATATTCCTGCAAGCAAGTACCCTAGCCTTCTACGTGTACAAGTCTAAACTCCTATACAGAGTGCTCAATTTAGCTGGTCAAGTTCCTGTGCTGGAAACACAGTAGTTCTACTATTATACCTGAACACACCAGCAGGGGCACATGTTATAGCGTGTTCTCCTGTGTCTTCACTAGTATCTCTTCATAGTATTCCTGTCTGAGCTCTGCAACTCCCTTGCAGGTCCCTGCCAATGATCCCAGTTGGATCTCTTCAGCTGCCATATTTTCATTGAGATCCAGTATTCTGCATCCAGTCCAGTCCTACTCCAGTTCAGCTTGTATACTCCAGTCTGTTCTCACTCACTGTATACTCCAGTCTAGTCCTATTCCAGTTCTGCCTATAAACTCCACTCCGGTTCTACTCCAGCTAAGGAAGTCATCAGTTTTGTCACAGGTCACAGGCCCGGGCTCCATTCCTGTGCCCACATTAAATCCAGATTCCTGACAGTAATGCTGGCCATACACCTGCCCGACCAGCATCAGATCAGATTCACCATCCGACTCCCTGGAGCTCCCTGGCAGTCCCGGTGGCATATTTGTTGTTTTTCTTAGTACACGATCTGTCGTATGATCGATCGTGTGCCTCACGCGCTCATCAGGGATAAAGTCATTGAAATGGATGCACGATGCATCGCATGCACAAAATAAATGGTACGATCTGCAGACGATAGGATGGAACATATGTGCTGCACATCTGATCATACAATCCATTTATAGGAGCTGCGGGTGTGCGCATCAGATTATATCTTACTCCAAAAATACACGATTTCCACTGGATCCATCGTAAGACTCGTTGAAAATTGGGCAATCGGCCCGAAATCGTGCAGGTGTATGGCCAGCATAAGAACATTACAAACTGTATAAATAAGTTCAAAGTGTAACAGGTAAAGAACAGTGCAAATTATCTTTATTGGAAATCATAACAATAGGATAGGTGGTAAGAATCAAACAACAGCAATCAAACAAGACCTATCATGTGTACATACAGAACAATGAGTGAAACATAAACAAGCATCCCCAACCCCGCTACTTACCTTCGGGATGCCGGCAGTTGGGATGCTGGCCCCGGGATACCCACCGGTGTTTGAAGCGCTGGCATCCCCTGTGTTGGGATACTGACTAAGGTACCTACACTCCTTCATTGCAGGAAGGCGCCATTTCATTCCCACCATTTTAAAAATGTGTATGCCACTGGGAGGGAATTGCTTCTAAGAATTTTTTGAGCAGGTCAGTTGCCAGCTGGATCTTGGCATTGTAATTGATGTGATATGATTTCCAAAAGTCTTTGATATTGTTGCACATTCCAGATTGGTAATTAAACTAAGAATCAGGGGCATATTTATAATGGGTGCAGGGTGTGCGGGGCACACGGGCACCTGGGTCCAGGGGGGCCCGCACCGCACACCCTGCACCCATATTATACTTACCGCTCCAGAGTCCCATGTCGGCGCCGGTGTCTGAGCTGTAAAACACGGCTGGAAAATGGCAGCCGAGGCCATTTTTCCGTCGTTTGTGCATGCGCAGTACAGGGAAAATGGTCGCCACGGCCATTTTCCCGGTGACCTGCGCAGGAGCTATAGACTCTGGGTACACTCTAGTGCCCAGAGTCTGTAAGTGCGTCCCTGGCCGTGCACTGCCAGCCACCGGATGGACAGGAGGGGGCCCCTGACAGAGACTGCATACGGGCCCCCTCATCTCAGGAAATGCTTCTGCTGAGAATATTAGGTCTAGGGTAAAAGGCATATATACATGAGCAAATAACTGCCTTAAACATTGAAAGCAATGTTATAAATGGAAATTAATCAGACTGCATTACAGTTGTTAGTGGGCTAGAAGAGCGATGAAAATTGGACCTGTCTGTTTATAATATATTTGCTACTGGATATTTGGCCTAGAGGTCAATACAAACAGATGAATCTAGATCGTGTAGACTTATTAACACAGAAGATGAAAGCATGTCACTACAGAGGAAATTAAATGTTGGATAGAGAAATAGCTGAGGAAGTTTTACAAATTTAAATGTAGATAAATGATTATTTAGTGAGGTCATGGTAAAAAGTATTCTACTTACATAATAAATTGGATATCATTTAGTAAAACTTGGAATATTATAAATTAAGTTGCAGTGCAACACATTTTATATATGAGTCTCTATAGTTTTTTTTATTAAATTGTGTATATATTTTTATGCTACACCATTGGAGGCTGTTCCTTTTATATCTTATATATATGAATTCCTGCACCATATCGTGAAACATGGAAATGTATCTATAAGATTATCGGCATTGTTTCGACCTAATAAGTTGGTACGGTATTTACACTACCTTAGTTTTGGCTGTCTTTTGGGGCAGTGGATTTACCTGTATATGAACACAAGTGGAGTGTTACTTATTTGCACTAAAGGTGTTTTAAATATTTGCACCATCTTATCACATTATGTATTACCACTATTTGCACACTGTATGATAGAACCAAATTATATTATATGTAAGTATTGCAATTTTTATTTTTTTCATGTTCTATAATATTACCATTTGAGAATCAAGGACATCCATTGAATCAATCTAATCCAATCTAGGATATCTATTGAAGAATACGGAACTGCTCACTGTGATTTTTTTTACACATTGAAGGCTATCTACACTAAAGTCACTGATTTTTTCTGACTTATTTTATATATATATATATATATATATATATATAATATATATATATATTCCCAATTCATGCAGGCAAGTACTGTAATTCTTCTCCTATCCCTACCCCTAACACTAATCCACCTTTCCCATAGCCAAACCCTACCCCTCACATCCTGCAGCCTAACCCTAACTCTCCCCTAGTGCCTAACCCTAACCCCTAAACCTAACCCTAATACTCACTGTCAAGATTGCAGTTGTCGGGATTCCAGAGCCGTGATTCTGACCGCCAGCATTGTGTGCGCCAGGATGCCAGTTATATCCCTTGTATTATATGCTGCAAAAATGATTTAAAGGGCAAAATTTACTAAGCTATGGGTTCTAAACCCCTGGTGGTTTGGAGGCGGTTTTGCTATCTGAAGATTTACTAAGGCCAAAACCGCTGCAAAACCGTTGCAAAACGAGCCATCAAAACATTTTAGAATAGAATAGAACAGGGCTAGGACTAAAATTACTAGGCAGCAGTTTTGGTGTCATTTAGAAACCCCTGCCAAACAGCCACCAAACCGCTGGGATTTACAACCAGCCGTCAAACCTCCACCAAACCACTGGGTTTTAGAACCCGCCGCTTAGTAAATTTTGCTCAATGTATCGTTGATGCAGCTCTGAAAATATTTGTATCTCTTCTTATCAAATTGCATCATTGGGGTTCATCCAAGAATTATATCTGTTTGCGATACATAGGATCAGGAAATAATCTGTTTCTGGGATTTCTATAATAAAAATGTATAGTGTCGTATTACAGCCACGAAACACAATTGAGTTTTGCAATTCATTCAGGAGCTTTTCCCCAGTAGCTAAAGCTATCGCCAGATGGCACTAGCCGCTGTAGCCTACGGGCTACAGATTGCAAGAGTTACCAAAGGAGAAGTGAAGTTATCACATTAGCGATCACTTCACTTCTAACATACCACAGGGAAGGACTCCTTCCATGTCCCCTCGGGTAATCTTAATACATCACGGCGATAATTCATTTCTTATTGTCGTGAATAACAGTGATAAGAAATTATAATTATCAGGTCTAATATAATAATTATGCCCTTAAATGTTCTTCATGGTAAAGCTCCAGTTTGAAAAATCTCTAACCAACTGTGGAACCTCCTACAGACAGGTGTATTTATTTTTAAATCAATTGAAATTATTTAATTGTAGACAAGTTTAGTCACATCATTAGTTAGACTCAAAATCAACTAATTATGTGACCTCTAAAGACAACACATTGCACCTGGGTTTACAGTACTTTGGTGTATATAAGCAAAATGGGTTTCTATAGTCATTGGTAGACAAAAAAATGTAGTTGTTTTTCTTTGATATAACTTAGTATTCTATTTTATTAATCAGTGGCAAGTTAATACCCAAATACTTACTGTAGGTCAGAAATTCTACCAACCGCTCAGAGGTGGTCAGTGTAGTCTTGGAAAGCAGGAAGCCCTTACCTAACAAGTGCAAGAGCTACTCTAACAAAAACATTTACTAGGACAGCAGGATCCATATTGCTGTGTAATGTGTACACATTTAAAATTAGCTGTATAGTACATTATCAGGCATCACAAGCATTAGTGCCGTAACTAGACATTTTAGTGCCCTGTGCAAGAAAGAGCATCGGTGCCCACCCCCCTCCCCACTGATTGTAAAACTGGAGGGGTCATGGCCAACAATACTGTGACAGTGTGGACCTGGGCTTCTTGGTCGTGACTAAATGTCAGTTGTTACTCCTCCCCCCAAACCAACTCTCTATGCCTCACTCTCTCTAAAATAACTGTACCTGTCCATTAATAACCACCCAAACCCCCTCCTTGTGCCTCTATTTCATTTGTAAAATAACTGTCCTTAAAAATTCCCCTCATGATTCAATGATGTAAATATTAGTCACAGTATAATTTATATTTTTATTATTAAATAACATTGTACAGCACCACTACAGATGGACACACCACTACTATTATTAATTACAGCTGGTGGTTCTGCCTACAGAGCATACTGTGTGCGCTCTATTCCGGTGCACCACCTGACAAGCATTCAGTATAGCTCTGTTAGGGATGGCCATCAGTGTGGTCACCATCGATGGCTACCAACAATGGCGATTTAGCAAATGACCATCGATGGTAACCAACTATGCAATGGATGACCATCGATGGTTTCACTAACAGATGATCATCCCTGTTCTTTGATGGACTGGCCCGTTGGACAATCAGAGCCTGGGGGTAGGGCTTCACGGGTGTCTGCGGTGGAGCTAAGCTCCGTGTCCTGGTACCTTGCAAGACAAAAATCATTCGGTTATGCTTTATGCATTCGACATCAGCCATAAACCATTGATGATTTTGAATCATCGATGGCCATCCCTAAGCTCTACAGTAAACTGTCCATGGGCATTTTGTGAGCAGTGCTATTGGGCTATTTGTGATTAGGGTTAATTCCGAGCTAATATAGCTCATAGTACATATATAAAACAAGACTATGACATGCAGTAAGTATTGATCCAGAAAAACCGGCAATCCTATATGATAGCACTCCTTCCTTATTACTCATTTACTGTAAGTAGATGATGTAAAGATTACACATTGTATACAAAAGCATGTACAATGAAACAAATAATATATCACTGACATTTTTGGACAAGGATGAACTTATAAACAAATAATTTATTTCTAACAATATATATAATGATTACAAACAGTGTTTTTTTTTCGTCTATGTTGATCATTGTCATATACGTTTTGTTGAGCACCTTTCCCAAGGCTCAGTGTCATTGAAGGATCAGCTTGCACATGATTATATATGGGATCAGCATGATCGGCTGTCACTGATTTCACTGACATCTGTCCCCACAGTGAGACAAGCTGCAACATGAATTATTAAAGACATACACATGCAGATCTGTGTCATGATTACGGCAAACAATACAGTTTTCCACACTCTTGAGAGCTAAAGGGAGCCATGGAGGACAGCTGCTTTAACCCTTTTTGACAATCTGTTATCATTTTGCAGACACAGAAACCTGTCATGGATTTGTGAATTTTGTAGACCATTTGCCTTGGATGTTACTCAATGAATACTTTTGCATACATTTTACTAAAATGTATTTAATATAACTTGCCCATGCTCTGTTTTAACACATATGCTTAGAGATGAGAATCAGTTTTATGCCACTTCTGCAGAGTGCTTATCTCATTCCACATACATAATACTAGAACATTACTAAATATATTATATAATAATTGCAGATGAAAACAGAATCATAGAATCTAAAAGTTCACCATAATAGTAGTATTAAAAAATCATCATTATGTTAACATCAGCCCGCAGGCACAGCATAATAAAGATATTACATAAAGCAGTGTAATCCTAGATATTCATTTAACCCTCTAGGCAACAAAAGTCCACAATCTATAAATCAACCGAGACTCAAATCTCAATAATTTAAGAGACCAATCTCCCCCCCTAATTGAAGGAGGCATGTGATCAAAGATCACATACCACAAAGCTGCCAAACTATGGCCAGTCTGTGCAAAATATCGTGCAACAGCTGGTCACTCTGACCAGTGTTCAATGCACTCCTAATGGTAGAGCAGTGTAATGCCATACATTCCCTGAGGATTTCATTGGTCTTGCCGACAGAACCAGTGGCATATCTATAATGGGTGAAGTGTGTGCGGGGCACACGGGCCCCCCGGGTCCAGGGAGGCCCCGCACCGCACACACTGCACCCATATTACTTTAGATTTACCTGTCCGTGGTCCCACGTCGCGTGTCTGCGCTGCTCAGAACACTGGAAAATGGCCACCGAGGCCATTTTTCCGGTGTTCTGCGCATGTGCAGTAGACTCCGGGCACACTCTAGTGCCCGGAGTCTACTAAGGCTCCAGTGGCTTGGCTAGCCATGTCAGTTGGCTGCTGGCCACCGGGGAGAGAGGAGGGGGCCTAGCACAGGGAGTGCACACGGGCCTCCTCCACTCTTAAGACGCCCCTGGACAGAACACAACCCACAGGGACACGTAATCATGTATACAATGAATTTAGTCATACAGGTAATCCTGTGATGTCTAAAAAATCACTTTCCACTAAAGGGATGGCAAAAGCTGTCACCAACAATTAGGTAACGACAGGTTAAACAACTAAGGACACTTATAACAGCCCTTCTTAGGTTGTAAAAAATTGGTCGACTCAGATCTTGAGAAATTGGATACATCAGCTTTCACTACCCAATCCCGCATACTACGCCCCCATTTGTAACATGGCATGCCAGTAGTATAACTAAGGTTTAAGTCATGGCCAGATTGTAGAATGGGCCATAAATTATTTGTAATGGGACGAATTTCACCACTTGCCACATTATAATGACTAATCCATGCCATGCGTCTCTTCTCTGTATTATGCCTCACTCTCGGTGCAAGTAGATGTTCCCTAGGTATTTTTATTGAAAGTTCCATAGCTTTAAGTAAACAGGATAAGTCATAGTCCCTCTGACCAAATTTAGATACCATTATATCAATCTGCTCACGTGCAGCTTGTACTGTAGATCACTGCAAATGTGTACCGCATGGATAAACTGTCAGTATGGTAAACCATATTTAAGGGGTTTTGGATGGAAATTCCCAGAGTGTAAAAAAGTGTTTCTATTTATGGGCTTGCTATACAATGTGGTAACTAATTTTTCATTAGAAAGAGGCACCTGTACATCAAGAAAATTAACTGTCAGTGGGTCTATCTTGTAGGTAAACTTAATCAGACTCAATCATCTATGTATCTGGTATAAATCAATATCATACCAGATATAACAGAATCAGAAAAAAATATATTGCGTTCAGCTTGAAACCTAAAGGCATTGGCGTATGATGGGGCCACATTGGACTCCATTGCACACCCTGCCAGCTGGAGATAAAACCTCCCATCGTAAAGGAAATAGTTCTGAGTAAGTACCATCTCCAATAGATCAGACACACAACTACTCTGAGGCCCTAAAAATAGAGGGTTATCCTCAATGAGTTTACAAATAACCATCATACCCAAATCATTAGGAATTACCTTATAAAGATTGGAGACATCAATACTACAGAGAAAACTATGTGCCACCAATCTTTGACAGTTTATTGAAAAATTATATGGTGTCAAGCAAATAATCAGGATGACCTAATATGCAAGGCTGCAACAATGTATCAAGATATGTTGACACAGGTTTGAATAGAGACCCCCATGCCTCAATAATTGGTTGATCAGGGTGTCCTCCAACGCTTTATGTATCTTAGGCAGCATGAAGAGTAAGGGTACAACAGGATTTTCACAAATTAGGCATCACTCAATGAGTTAGAAATCACCCCCTCATCAACTGTCATCACCAACCTGTTAAACAAATCATTACTAGTAGGATCATTCTGTAATAGCCTACACACAGACGTGTCAGACAACTGACGCTCAATATCTATTTTATATTTAGACAGATCTTGAACTACTACAGCCCCACCCTTATCGGCGGGACGTATAACAATATCATTTTAAGATGACAAATCGCGTAATGTTTGATACTCAGATACAGAGAGGTTAGTGCAACATTTACAATCCATAGCTGAAGGAAGAACTGTATCAGCAACTTGATGTTCCCACAGAGAAGGTCTTAATAGCGGTGTTACTGAAGGTAAGTTCAAATAAAGGCTTGCGTTGTAATTTGCAATTTGCACAAAGATGCTGGAATTTGATTTGTGGGTGCAGCTGATGATAACTGTGTCTTACTGTCATTAAAGTGCTCATACAAATGCAACTTTCTATTTAAGCAATATTTGTCCACTTCCCATTGTAAACCATTGAATTGCAAGGTAGGGACAAAAGACAATTCCCAACTTAAAACTGCTTCTCGTACACAGTCAATTTATGGGATGATAGATGGAATACTATTTTTTGTTGGGCAGCGGTGATTGTCTGGCCCTTCCATGAGCACGACCCCTGACTGCCTCTCCTCGGAATTATCCTCCTGGATCTAGACCTTGCGTGTGAGTACACACCCCAAAAGTGGCAATAGATGAGGCTCCCCTTCTGGACCCATTGTCAAAGTCAGAGTCTCTGGTGGTCATATATTTCTGTGAGGTATCAGATTCAGCACTAGATTTACGGTACACTTTGCGCTGAGGGCGTATCTGTTTCTTTGGCCACCACTTATCCAGTGATACACCCTATTTTGCTCACAACTGGCTGCTACTCATTTTAAGCTTTTTAAATCGGATCAAATCATGCTTGTATGTATTAATTTGTGTATTAAATTTTTCAATCCAATTAGTGTCTCCATCAGATTGTAATGTACTGATATGTGCTAGGTCAAAAGCAGTAATTTTATCATGGGTCACCTTTAACTCATGACCCACCTCTTCTATGACCAATAACATTAAGTTATAGCTACATCTATTAAGCACTGCGATCCAACGCTTGCAAAAGGTAGTGTTGAACCGGACAATTGTGGGGTAGTTTTTAACTCGAAAGCCGCAAGGTATGCGCTTTTCTTTGTAATAGTCATTTAAAGTAACTCCATGATAGCAGTAATCTTGTTCCCGTTGTTTTAATTTAAGCAATTTGTGGCAAAGGTGCTCAACAGACTGTACATTGTCCATATCACCAAATTGATCCTTGAATAGGATAGATTCTGCCTCAGACTCTGAGAAAGTCAGAGTATCTCCTTGCGTTAGTTTAGATAAATTCAAGGCAGCACATATCCCCTCACTGGAATCACCTGCCACGTCCACCATTGTGATAAATACAGAAAACAGACTGAAAATACACCCAGTACAAGGGTATATACATTCATGTGGGTGCCACTGCCCAGGAACCTTGATGCCTGCAACCAGGAAGCCCCCAATATATATAGTTCAGTGGGGCAGCACACCCACAACAATGTGGATAATAGCCCCTATGCCCTCCTTAGGTATTCTCCAAGAAGGGAATCCAAAAGTATCCAGGACAATATCGGCAATAAGGTACTTATTGCAGGATAGACACCAATGTTTCAGTGTTTAATACATAATTTTCAAGGTAACACATTTTAAAATGCTCACCTTTTAACTTTATACAATAACCAGAGGGCACTATACATAAGAAATATTTAAATATAAGAGTGATAAACCCATATGATAAGATCAGTAGGTCATTTTTACTGTATCTAAATGTCCTTTCCACTAGGATCCCCCAAGATGTAGAATTGTCGAGACTGATATATCCAATATGTTCCTAAAAATACCTTTTTACCAAAGATCACCCAACAAGAAAAAGGCCCAATGGCCTTTCAGTAAATAATTGCCAATTTTTTTTATTTTTGATTAAAAACAATGCATAATTTATAAAAATTTCTAATAGCTTAAAGAAGGTGACAAAGTTTCCACAATCACAATACAGTTGAGGTGACGATATAATCCTGCCACCACCATTACGGGTGAGAGCTCGATTGGTAGGATCCTCCAGCTTAGTGTTTGGACACGGAACCAGAAACCCTACACGTTTCGTCCATAAATGGACTTCTTCAGGGGTAAGAAATCTTTTAAAAACAAGACATGAACAAAGGTATCGAAAGGAATTCATACATAGACATAACCAGTTAGAAAGACATATGTAAGAACAATAAAAAAATACATACTAAGAATTATAGTGTAATGTCGTGATTGATGTACTGGAAATCGCTAGATCATTCATAACAATAGGAAAAGATTGATTGCACGCAAAGAAGAATAAAAAAAAAACAACTATTGGCATGTTGGTAAGGGACAAAAGACTAAAAAGTGCAGCCCCTAAATGGGAATTCAAATCCAGTGGATAAGTGAATCTCAAAAAATGTACTGGATTCAAGGAGTGATTTAGAACCAGATTAAAAGGTATACTTTATTAAATAATTTGCACTAAAGAAAAGGCCAAGCCATAGTCACGTAAAACCAGACTCATTATAATTGTATATATAAGCAGCGATAGTCACTCAATACATAACCATCTCACTACAAATGTATATATAAGTGGCCATATTCACTTAATAAAAGGCTCACTGTAATTGTATATATAAGTGGCCAAAGGGTGGATATTTAAGTTGATCTTATAGCTTTTATTGCATAATAAACAAGGTGAGCATGATGCTCAAAATTATACAGGATGTATATTTAGTTATTTAGCCATAACATAGCATTAGGAATAGATACATATTGCATTTAGTAAAGTGCTGTTATTAGCAGTGACTAAGAAAACCAGCAAAAGATACAACATATACAGTAGGTATTAGCCATAATGCCCAAAAAACATACAGCATACAGTATATATTTAATTGTTTAGTTATAACCTAGCATTAAACATAAATACATATTACACTCAAGTACCATTATTAACAGTAACTGAGAATACAATAAAGAATTCCAGGGATACTCACAAGGTGAAAGTGCCCTCCAAACATATGTCTGTCTCTAAATGCAATGAAAGTGGGTAGGTGTGAGCATGGAGCCCTAATCATACATATATGCACACAATGCATTTTGAATGGACACTGTTGTCGACCCACAATGGAGGACACATTGAATAATGGTGAACTTCAAACATGAGCAACAATCAGTGAACTTCAAAAACAGTAGTGCTCATAGTTCAAATAAGTAAAAACAAATAACGTAAACCTCAAAGTGCAAATATAAAACTAGAGACACAAGATCATCTAGGAGACCATTATTTGGTGGATTGGTTAATGTAAATTGATTGCTTATACTGTGTCTCTGTGCCTTTGTACAGTATTGTCATTTTATTTGTGTTTATTACATTGTTCCTTGTCTTGTTAATTTCATTGTTCAATATCTTATTTGCGTGTGAGCAGTATGGTTGTTGTGTTTTCTTTTTGTTTTCTATGTTTCACATTTTATTTGTTCTCTGTTTTTGAGAAGAGCAGCCATAAAAACAGGATGTGGGCCACTTCTACATATTCAGTTTGGTTCCTATGAGGAGGAGATCAAGCAAATATTACCCCAGGAGATCCTGGGGTTCAGGTTCAAGATACAGAACTATCATTACCCAGCCCCAGTCTGGGGAGTGCACACATTATTTCACTACAAGCCAAAATAGAATATTGCAAAAGTGTCATATTTTATCTAGTGTAACGTATTGTACTTAATTGATACTATCCGCCTTACACATATACTGTAAGTATATTAATTAATTTATAGTTAAGGCTATGTGTTAAACACATTGTTGAAGCCGGATAATTGGCTGAGACAGGATCAGTTAAAAAAAATTAGATCGGAGCGATGCCATCTTACGAATGGCGACAAGACTCCATCTTAAAAAATGAGATCTGCATGACGCCATTTTGCGAATGGCCGCCCAGTGCCATTTTAGCCAACTCACACTTAAGTACATACAGCGATGCTATTATTAGAATCGTGCAACCGCATATCTCATCATACCCCATATACACATTAAATACGCACAGTTGCGCTGTTCACATTAGCGACTGTATAATACCCCGTGTACGAACACTGTTTATTTGTTTCATGCGTCCACAACTGCCCCAAGTTAAAAGTCCTCACTATATAAATACAGACAGTCACTAAAACATACAAAGGGATCAACCCTGCAAAACACATACCATGGTGAACTCTAACTAGCGTAATTTCCCAAACTCCCAATACTTACACACTGCACACTTACATAAAAAGTTCCATAGCTTCAAAGTGTAATATTCAAGGTTTATTAATTTATTACTAATGTTGTGAAATAAAGATTATTTGATATCTAAGGTTTAGTACATGATAGAGAAAAACACAAGTGTGGGAGCGCTAATAATATGTTGAATATAAAAAATGAGATTAAATTTAATAAATATATTTAATTATACAGAGACACAAATATAAAACAGAATGGAATCTGTTTATAAACAGTGGAATAAACAATCAACATGAAATGTCATTAAAAACAAATGTAGCTTGTAACAATAGGTAAAAATAAAATGCGCATATATGTCCTCATAAGAAAGGGATATCCTGGTAAATGTGAAAACGAGTAATGAATAAATCAGTTGGTCCTTAAAAAGGACAGAAAAACCTGCATGCAGTGAAAATATAAAAAATGCTGAGTGATATAATTATAATGAATCCACAATCCAGTAACCAGATGTTATAGTGAAAATAAAGCCAATAACGTGCTGGATCTCTCCAGGGGCTTACCTGTTCAATGCAGTTTGTAATGTGGATATTTTGTGGCAGAGGATCTGGATGAAGTTTCTGCTCGTGGATCCCGGCAAGGAGAGCAATAAATGAACAAAGTCTCGTAGTGCTGGTAAGCGGTGCGGTTCTGATGCAGGGCGGCTGAATGGTATGCCATTCTTGCAGCTAGCGATGTCTCGCTTGGCTGTTACTGACCATCAGGAGTCAATCTCTCAGTCAGCTGCAGTGTGTGGAGCCGGAATTAGTCAGACGTAACCGGAGCATATGTAGAAAATAGCCGCTGGTAGGTCCCGTAATGGTAAATTTAAAAAGTGGTAGACAATCTCCAAAAATTCCCCAGTACCCATTAAAACAAGAGGTAGAATTAGGGTTTTATTCCATAATTGAGCGATTGTTACAACAGGGAATTTTAATTCGTACAGCTAGTGTAGCCAACAGTCCCAACTTTCCGGTAAAGAAGAGTGGTGGGAGGGGTTATAGGCTGGTACAAGACCTTAGAGGTGTTAATAAGGTGGTAGAGAGCCAATTTTCCGTAGTGCCAAATCCAGCTGTCATTCTCATGCAGATCCGACCAAATGCAACCCATTTCACTGTCATTGACCTCTGTTCTGCTTTCTTCTCTATGCCTTTCATCCTGACTGTCAGTACCTATTTGCTTTCACATACAGGGGTGTACAATATACATGGACATGATTGCCCCAGGGTTTCATAGACAGCCCCAGTATCTTTTCCCATGCCTTACACGACTGTTTACAATCTTTTCAACATGCCAATGGATCTGTTCTAATACAATATGTGGATGATTTATTGTTATGTTCTGATTTGTTAATGTCATGTTTAAATGATACTAAACTTTTGTTGCTTCATCTCTTGCAAACAGGACACAAGGTTGCCAAGTATAAACTACAGCCATGCCAGTCCAGGGTTAAATATTTAGGTTACTGCCTAACTCAGGGGTTACGACATCTCACAAATGACAGAATCCAGGCCATACAGAACATGACACTGCCACAGAACCAACAACAAATTCGTACCTTCTTTGGAATGTGTGGATATTGCAGAATGTGGATCCCAGGTTTTTCTATTTTGGCCTTGCCATTACAGGACTTAGTCTCTTCCTCAAAGCCCGACTGTGTCATACACACAGAGGAATCAGAGCAGGCTTTCCTTAATCTTAAGGATAGTCTGACAAAAGCACCTGCATTGGGAATACCTGATTATGAAAAACCTTTTGATTTGTATTGTACGGAAGCCGATGGTTGCACAGCAGGTGTCCTCACACAAAAACATGGTGATGCCAGTAGGCCCGTAGCATACTACAGTGCACAATTGGACACTGTGGCAAGATCACTCCCAACATGTTTAAGAAGTGTAGCAGCAACTGCTCTATTGGTCAGTAAGAGTGAGGATGTGGTACTAGGCCATGATATGTTTGTCTATACTCCCCATGCTGTATCTGCTCTGCTGAACTCTTCCCAAACCAGACACGTCTCTTCAGCTAGATTTACAAGTGGGAACTAGCTCTAATAGACACTGCAAACATCACTGTTAAACGATGCAGTACATTAAACCCAGCAACGTATTTACCATATGTGCAACGTGATGCACAAAGGGTGGAGGGAGATGGGTTGCTGGCGGGAAGTGAGTTCAGCAGACATAGTGATGCACATGATTGTATGGAATATCTGAACTAGACCTTTACTGCAAGACCTGACATATGTGACACACCTTTAGAGAATGTGGATGTGACATTTTAAATGGACGGGAGTTGTCATAGACAAACAGATACAGGTGAGTTGTGTACAGGTTATGCTGTTGTAAATGATGAAGACATCATAGAAGCCGAAAATTTAGGACCACAACACTCGGCACAAGTGGCGGAACTGGTGGCACTAAAGAGAGTTTGTGCATTAGCGGAAGGTAAATTTGCTAATATCTATACTGACTCTAGATTTCGGTGCCTTATGGCATCTGAGAAAATTTATGACAGCAGCAGGCACACCAATTGCACATTCCAAACATATAAAAAGACTATTAACAGCAATCCAATTGCCAAAGGCAGTGGCAGTAATTAAGTGTAAAACCCATATATGTGAGGATGATCCAGTGTCACTGGGCAACAACAGAGCAGATGAAGCAGCAAAATGGGCAGCAGGGTTAAAAATGAATGTACCAACGGAACAAATTATGTCTTTCCAAACAATTGATATGCTGAAATTAATTGAGATGCAAAATTTGTGTTCAATTCAGGAAAAGTCAGCCTGGAAGTCCAAGGGATATGGACAAGAGTCCTCTGGACTCTGGAGGGACGGACAAGGTAAACCAGTAGCTCCCAAGGCATATTACCCCAGCCTGGCTGAGGCAGCACACGGTCTGACCCATCTGGGAAAGCAAGGTATGTGCAAATTGGTGAGAGCATACTGGTGCACACCGGGTATCTCTTCTCAAGCAGAAAAGAGAGCAATGTCCTGTCTGACCTGCTTGAGGAAAAACATTGGGAAAACGATCCCTACCAAACCATCCCACATTCCAATGACTGACGGGCATTTCCAGGTAATACAAATCGATTTCATCCAATTACCACCCTGCAGGAATCTCAAGTATGTATTAGTGTGCGCTGACGTGTTTTCCAATTGGGTTGTGGCATACCCAGCTGCCACTAATACTGCTACGTTTACTGGCAAGAAAATTGAACAGGAGTTTGTATGCAGATATGGTATCCCTAAAATTATCGAGAGTGATAGGGGTACTCATTTCACAGGTGATGTTTTCCAAAAAATGTGTAAGCTGATGGGTATTAATAGTCGACTTCACACCCCCTACCGACTGCAAGCCAGTGCCAAGGTAGAGAGGATGAACGGGACTATTAAAAATAAACTAAGTAAAATCATGGCAGAGACTGGACTAGGACAGCCGGAAGCATTACCATTGGTCCTACATAGCATAAGGATCACTCCTAGACCCACTCTAAATCTGTCTCCATTTGAAATGCTGTTCAGTAGACAACCTCATTTGATTATAAGTCTGCAGGAAGATTTAAAAGGTAACAACGAGGTAACTGTAAAGTATCTTATATCAATGAGTAAACAGTTAAAACAGTAACAGCAGAAACTGAAATTATTGTCCCATGATATGCCTGAAACAAACTGTCATGATGTTGAACCTGGAGAATATGTTATGATCAGAAATTTCTTGCATTCAGGTTGTCTGACTGATCGTTGGGAGGGTCCATATCAGGTGTTGCTGATGAGTACCACATCATTGAAGGTGGCCAAGAGAGATACCTGGGTCCATTCCACTCACTGCAAATAGTTCAACCAACCAGTGGAGAAACAAGGAGGAGACAAGGCTGATAACATGGACCTGTCGATCGCGAGCTTGTTCCGGGAGGATTAAAAGGTTGTAGTGAGATACCTGAGATAAAGAATTTTGCAGGTCCTTGCTGCGGCGATGGACTGGTCTGCTGTGTTCATTTTTATATTCTCTTCCAGAGTTTCCATCATCCTGGTTTGCTCAGGGATTTCTGGTTTCTGTGACGGGGGACTGATAGAGGAGATGGGAGCTGATGGCAGTGCTTATGGAGTGGAGTCAAGAGGAGGAGTGCTATGCCAATCAGGGGAGTATCTGACCAATCTTAGTACTTTAATTGTTTAGAGATCTGCTATTTTGGATTCTCGGGGACAGTGTGAAGGTCTATCGTTTGAGGATTATTGTATGTGTGAGTTCTGTGGGTCCGTAATTGATGAGAGATGCATAAATATCTCTGAAATTTTAGAATTGCCAGAAGGGAAGACACTGGACTGGAAATTTCTTAATACCAAACCATCCCATTTTAAACTCCACCAGTACCAAGTAGATAAAACACTATTATGTTGAAACATCACCAACTCTAATGATCCAGGAAGTTGGGATGTGACTGGAAATAATCAGACGATGACCTTCTCACAAAGAGCTGACCGTGAGCCTATGAATTATGAACTATTACGCAAAATTAGATCAGGTGAAAGACACTTCCAGTATAAATATACACTGAGCAACACCAAAGAAATGGTTGGTAGAATACCAGAATGGTACTGTGCTAAGGTTACACAACCAGAAACATGTATTTGCCAGATGGGAGAACCTGAGATAGGATTATTTGTGAGGGAAATGTGTTTAATGATAATGATGCATACTATTCCTTATGTTCTCCCCGACGATGTATACTTTATATGTGGAATGAAAGCGTATAAGTGTCTCTCTCCGAGTTCCAAAGGTTTGTGTTACCTGGGAAGAGTAGTCCCAGAGGTTATGACCCTCACACATGTTGAAATGCTTGGTATTCATAAAAACACACCATCACCATATCTTCACACGCAGTATGAACACAAAGGCAAAATAAATATGATACCTGGTAATGTGCATAAAGCCACACAGATAATTAGTGAGACAACTTGCTTTCAAGTTTTAGTAGCACTGGATCCCACCAGGATCGCTCGGGGTACATTAAATTTTAGATATATCCAAGATCTTGCTAAATTGATAGATAATATCCAGAGATGTATGATGACACATTCAGGTATACAGGTAGGGAGTTGCAAGCATACAAGAAAGAATTGTTGCAACACAGACTAATGTTAAATTATTTAACCGCTGTCACTGGAGGGTACTGCATAACTTTGGCCACCCAATTTGGAGTGAAGTGTTGCACTTATGTCACAAATGATACCAGCGACCCCAAGGAGGTGATAGACTGGAAGATGGATGAAATTCTGTAGCTAAAATGGGAATTTCGAAAGAACCATAATGCTTCAATGGCTGAAGTAGAGGAGAAGGTAGAGGAATGGGTTTCATGGTTGAACCCAGGGAAATGGTTCTCAAGTCTAGGAGAATGGGTCCAGGAAATGATGGCAAGCATAGGTAAACTCCTGATCCTCATACTGGTTGTCATCATAGTAATTGGTATATGTGTCAAGTGTGTTCCTACTGTGTTGAAGTGTGGAAAATGTAAAAATAAGGTAAACCAGAAGAACAAAATTATGATGGTGGTCAGTAGGGACAATATGAATACTGAGGTAAATGTAGAACTGCATTACAACCCTGAACTAGGAAATACCATTGTATAATGTATTATATTTAGATATGCACATAATGTATTATTAAAATGTTATTTTAAAACACCTCAAATAATGTAAGTCCCTAACTCCCCCTCAAGAATTCCTTTATAGTATAGGTGCATCCCCGCATCTTTCCCATGATCTTCCAGGATCCACGGTGTGTGTATAAGGGTAGTTTTATGTCCCCTCCTGGAGACCCATTATTGATGGATTAAGAACCACCTTGTGCCATCCCATAATAACATTAAATAATATGTCATAATGTAAGCCTAAAAATTAAATGTAAGACCAGTGTATGACAGCATGTTGGTTGCTATCAAAGGGTGGACTGTCGAAGCCGGATAATTGGCTGAGACAGGATCGGTTAAAAAAAATTAGATCGGAGCAACACCATCTTGCGAAAGGCGACAAGACTCCATCTTAAAAAATGAGATCTGCATGACGCCATTTTGTGAATGGCTGTCCAGCACCATTTTAGCAAAACTCACACTTAAGTACATACAGTGATACTATTATTAGCATCGTGCGACCGCATATCTCATCATACCCCATATACACATTAAATACGCACAGTTGCGCTGTTCACATTAGCGACTGTATAATACCCCACTTACGAACGCTGCCCCAAGTTAAAAGTCCTCACTATATAAATACAGATACTAAACATACAAAGGGATCAACCCTGCGAAACACGTACCATGGTGTACTCTAACTAGCGTCTTTTCCCAAACCCCCAATACTTACACACTGCACACTTACATAAAAGGTCCCATCGCTTCAAAGTGTAATATTCAAGGTTTATTCATTTATTACTAATGTTGTGAAATAAAGATTATTTGATATCTAAGGTTTAGTACATGATAAGCAGACTGTGTTTGGTGTTGTACTGATCTACTCTGTCTCAACAGCTTTCCAGTGTCATCAGTGAGAAGATCGCAACATACGTCCGCAACTTATGGACTATAGAGAGTTAAAACACTAAAATGTACTATGTAATATTAGCAGCTTAGATTTACATGCAACGGGAAAAAGGAGACAAAAGGCTGTCGGAGGCTGACCTGTGTCCATTTGAATTGACCTGTTGACTGTCCTGTAACAGAAGCATCGTAACGGAGAACCAATGGAATCATGCCAAACTTGCCTATTGTATTGCCTATCCCTGTAAGAGTATATAGGTGCGCTCTCTGATCCCAATCAGGAGTCTTTTTGCTGATGCTGTTGATGGAGGTTTCTTGCTGATGCCGGTATCTGGTCCCAGAGCGCGTGCGTATGTAACAACTGTACCTTGGGTATGTATGATATATTTGCGCTAATTGTCTTTAGATCACAGCATGTAACCTTCTGTTTTTATGTTGAATAATAACCTTTTGTGCATTGGAAACACATTCAAAGTCTGAAGGCATTTATTTACTGTATGACTCATTATGCTAATAGCGACAATTTTAGAAGGTATAGGCTGCATCGTATAAAGGTGTAGAAGGTATAGGCAGGATCATAGAGAGGTTTTTACAAGGTATCGATAACATGTTGAGACTTCATAACAAGCGTGCAAATAACAAATCCTATATCAAATAATGTATAAATCATTCCATATTTTACATTGACAGTTTTTAAAGAACACGGGACCTCATTCAGAGACGGTCGCAAGAAGCGATCGCTCTCTCTGAATGAGGGTGGGCGCTTCTTTTTTTTTGGTGCGGCTTCCTGGTCGCTAGCTAAGCTGTGGGTTACCACCCACAGCTTAGCTAGCGACCAGGGTGATGGTCGTGATGGTGATCACCATCGTGACCATCGGGGCTTGTGACCAGACCCTAAGGTTGGGTCTGGGCACTCGCAAGCCCCAGGGAGCTTTCTGCTCTGATGGAGCAGGAAGCTCCCCACTGACATCACTGATGATGTCAGTGCGGCCACCCACAAAACGGTAGGCGTACCTTAAGGAATGCCTCCATTTTGGAAACCACCTCCTGGCCCGCCTACAAAAATGGGTGAGCTGTCGATCAACATCGACAGCCACCCCTTTTGTAGCGAGCTACGGTGCGAGGGAGTTTCTCTCTTGCTCCGGGGCTTGTGCACGTGCAGTGCAGCTGCTGCACATGTGCAGGGCTACCCATCGACCCGGTTGCGAGCACATCAGTGTTTGGGACCAGGTCTGAATGACCCCCACAGTTTCAACTGCTACCCACAGTCAGGGATAATGGGGAGGTAGCAGGTGAGTTGCAGTCAAATATGTGTATAATATATGGCTCCCAGGATAATAGATATTCCAGCAACCCTATAGAAGACTAATTTAAGGCCCTGCCACTCCATTTCTCATAGTATGTACAGTATACAGTAAGTACATCACAATTTATTGGTGGAACTTAACATTGGCTTTAGTGCTTTGAATATGATGGTATTACCATGTATTTAGGTGCTCCTCAAAATAACTGCTGTGACGGAGTCGACCGTATAGATGACATAGGTCAGTGTAGAGATATAATGAAATTTATTCATGAATACAGGGTGATGCATGAAATATAAATGCATACAGTAAAAATTTGTGCTGTATATTCAAAAAGGATGAGAAGTTGTCAAATACAGGATAATGCAGAAAAACGGCATCTGCCATGGACATTAGACATATGCAATAGGTGAATGATATATATTTATGTAAATATACTCAATAAAAAAGGTTATGGATGAATAAAGAAATGAAACATAAAACAAATGTCAGGTCTGGTGGGTTCTGATTACATCAGGAAATGTGACTCCTGTGGTTAAAATAAGCACTTTCATGCAATGTACAAATAAATAATTATAATTGTACACTTGGTTAGCAAAAAAGTACAGGATATCATACCCGGTGGGTGATGGGGTGCCAGCGGGTGTTGAATTGCAGGGTACCCAGGTTGCCCTGCAGGGCTCCTTAATACTTTACCCAAACAGAAGTCAGATCCTGTAGAAAAAGTCCACAGTCCTTGAAAGTGATTACAGGTGTAGCTAACTGACGCGTTTCAAGATACTGGGTCTCTTCTTCAAGGCTGTAGCTTACCTGTATTGCTGGGGGTCTTTTATAGCAGTCTCTGGATATGAGGTGCACTTGTTAATGCTTCCTCCTTGCCCCACTTCTGGTTTTGGGCAGAAGTTGCATCATCAGTACTTCAGATCTTCTTTTTGAGGAATCCTGGCATCTTTCTGTGTAGCCCAGGATAGCGATGTATTGATTCCCAGTGTAGGTGCCTTCATTGAAGGATGTGGATGGTGGTAACCATATAAATGTGAGGTTATGTTCGCCATACTGGAAGTGCTCCAGCGGCCATCTTGGTAGAGGATTAAAAAAAATATATTTTTTTCTTCTTGTTGATGGCAGGAAGTGCTCGCGTCACCATTTTTTTTGAGAGATTTTCTTGTTGTTGAAAACTTTTATGCAACCATATTACCATGGTAGAATGTCTCCTTTCTGAAAACTGCCATTTTGTATGAATAGAAGATTTTGTCCATATACGTTATTTGATTTGGTGTTCTGTTTTCCACTTGTAGATTACTTTTCTTGGTATGTGATGTCTTGTGAAAGGATGGAAGGTGAGATTAGTTAGAGGGTTTTTCAGGTGACATCAACAGGATCGCCCGGTTTCACCAACACACCACAAAATCTCAGCTTTGAATATGATGGTTGTGTAATCCCTAATACTTTAGAGCTCACAGACTGGAAAGAGATGGTGGCCATAAAGTGCAGGACACATGATAATTTGTGTGGCTTAAACACTGCTTACAGATGTATCCTCATACACCTAGTGTGTTTGAGTAGAACCAAGTCCTGACTCCGTTCTTCTTGTAATTCGTAAATTTAATTAATGGATCTTGCGTGTTTTGGATTTAATTTAAGTCCCTCCATCGTAATTGAGGTGCGGTGAGGTGGTCAAAATTTACTGGTTTAATGTTATTAATGTTAATAATAGCATAGGAACAAAAACAGGCCCAAATTATGTGAGTCAAAACCAAAATCAAATCCAAAAGAAAACACTTGAGGGTGGTTTAGGAAAACCAAAACACAGGTATTTACACTAGAGATGTGCGCTGACCCCTGTGTTTTAGTTTTGTTTTTGGATCTGGATCTCCCCTGGTTTTGGATCTGAATCTGGTTTTGGATTTTTTTCCATGGTGTTTTGTTGTTAGGTTTTGGTTTTGGTTTTAGATCTGTATTTTGTCCAAAAAATTATATAAAAAGCTAAACCACATAATTTGGGCCTGTTTTAGTTCCTACAGTATTATTAACCTTAATAACAATAATTTTCAGGCATTTCTAGGCATTTTTAACCACTTCACAGCTCACAATATTGATTTCACTATTTTTCACCTAAACAGGCCAAAGGCTGCAGCGAGCTGGCTGGCTAAAGTAAGCAACAGAGCAGCAGCACAAACGCACGGCTGTTTAAAAAAATATAGGACACCTATGAAACATTGCCACACAGCAGCAGCAGACAGGATGGCAGTTTAATAAACTATAATAATGTTAGTCGGCAATGCCCCAAATTGTGCCAAATGTAAAGGAAAGAGGTGCAGGATGGAATTGTCCCTCCCACCCACTCTTATGTGGGCTATTAAAAAGGGCATGCACAGTTTAACAAACCAAGCACTTTAGCCACTAGGACTGACACTTTTGTGGCTGAACTCCTTGGTTTGTTTGGGCCCCCACAAAACATTTTTTGGAAGGACTACCTTCAATTATTAAGGAGGAGGTTGATGATGAGGGTGTTGGTGGTGGAGATTGCATGTGCTGGTCCAAACTGCTGGTAGCTGATACTGGACTGCCTATTATTAATTTACAAATTATAATTTTGTTAAACAAATTGCATAAACTCACTGCAAATGACATAACAGGGAGGAGATGCCTAGATGGTTAACGTCCATTCCTCTGCTAACTTTGGCTTTACAAATGGAACAGATGCCTTCACAACTGTTTTCAGAATTAGATAAAAATAATTCCACACCCAAGACATTGCTTTTCTGGCTTTCTTTTTATCATTAGCAAGAACTACTGCCACTGGTGGCTGATTTACTCAAACCACATCCTTATCATCAACATCCACATTAGCGTCAGATAGGACACAAACTTCCCCCTCGTCCTCCTTTTGCACTTCATCCACATTATCATCCTCAATTTTTATTATTTCACCATCTAATACTAGCACAGCCATCATGGCGTCAGTGATCCGCTGTGACACTGGGTGACAGCTGTTATACTTACTTCCTCTATCAAAGGACTGTTTAATAGTCAATTGTTTTTTTAAATTACTTCTGATCACAATTGAGTATGTTGATGATGATGCATGTATTGGTGTTGGAGATTGAAGGTGCTTGGATCCCACAGAGAGGGAGCAGGTAGGTGACACTGGACTTGTTACGTTTTGAGATTTGGAACTTGGCGACATACACTTTGATATTTGATGAATGCGTTCCAAGTGACATAACAAGGAGGAGGTTCCTAGGTGGTTTAGGTCCCTCCCTCTACTCACTCTTGCTTTGCAATGGTTACATATGGCTTAACAACTGTTGTCCGGATTGGGGTGGAAATAATTCCACATGTGAGAAGTGGATTTTTTTGTCTTTTGCCCCGGCATGACAACAATGGGCTTTGGCTTTTTCAATCCATGGGCAACAGCTGTTGACTTACTTACACAAAGGACATCCTCGGCATCAACATCCTCATCACCAACATCTTCATCATCCTTAGCACCTTCAACTACCAAAATATCCTCCTCCTCCATGTGCAATTCCACAGAAGCATCCTCACTGACTACGTCTGCAAGATGTTGATTGCCCTTCCCCACATTTACAGAGGGCACACAAATGTTGGAACTTGGAGGATCCTCCAGTACACTAGTATTTAGGTCTGGCTCACACATGGCAACCGCAGACACACTTGCACTCTCCTCTGGGATTTGTGATTTCGATTTCTCAGGGCAAACAGTTGTTTTTTACGAAGGGATATCAGAATCAGAACCAGCAGTCTTCGTAAAGAAAGGCCTTATCCTTTCCTTGCCACTTCGTGTAGTGAATGGCATATTGCCAATTTTTTGTTTATCTAAAGGCAAATTTCCTTTAAATTTTTTTATAAACTTCAGTAAAAGTAGCTTTACTATATTGATGGTGTGACTTAAACCCTGGGGCATGAGTCTTCATAGAGGACGAGGAAGTTGATGGCCTTGCACTGCTGGCGGCAGCTACAACATGTGGTTCTTGACCTTGCTCTCCTGTCATGTGACAGCCCTCCATATTTTCTGCGGTCTTGAAGCAGTGTCACAAGTACCAATAGTGTAGCCAAGGTGTGGTTACTAAATTCACACATGTGCAGTCATGCCCACACAGAAATAAAAATTATTAAAAAATACACTATGTTTTTTTTTTTGCCTGTCCACAACTTGGGCCCAGAGCACAGATTGATGATGAGTGGAGTTTGGAAGCACTAGGTTGCATTGCCGAATTGCTAGATCTTGTGCTGCTAAGCCTAACACGCACAGACATACAGACAATTATTTGAAAAAAAAGGCAATATGTTTTTAGTTTTTTTCCAGCTCCAGAACTTGGGCCCAGAGCACAGATTGATGATGACTGGCGTCGGGCAGCACTAGGTTGCATTGCCGACTTGCTAGATCTTGTGTGGTTAAGCCTAACGCACACAGACAAATATATATTACACAAACAAAATATTTTTATTTTTTTGGAGGGTTCAGAACTTGGGCCCAGATGGACGCAGCAGACAGCACAGCAGACAGCACCAGCCCAGATGGATCAGCAACAGCCCAGATGGACACAGCAGACAGCACAACAACACCAGCCCAGAAGGATCAGCACCAGCCCAGGACACAGCAGACAGAACAGGACACAGCAGACAGAACAGCACATCACCTCTCCCTAGCCCTATACTACCCACCCTCCCTGTTCAGTCACCACAGCAGGGATGCGGCGCCCGCCGCATCCCTTATATATAGAGACGAAAGCTTGTAAGCCGCGAGATTTCATCTCTATGGTTTTGCGTCGATTTGAGAGATCCGAGTAAGGCGGAACATCCGAGCCAGCTTGGATCCAACTCGGACCTGCTAAATTCGGGTGGGTTCGGATCGCTGAAATCCGAACCCGCTCATCTCTAATTTACACACATCTCTAATATAAAGTTGCTTACAGTGCATTGTACCAGGTGCACTAGACAAGTACTTTAGTTGCAAAGGAGTTGGTATAAAGTCACAGATTAAGCATATCGCTGGTGGTGCTAGGCATGACATAGAAGTACATAAAATGCCATAGTCAGTATACAGTGTAACCTTCCATTTTACTGTTGTTGCAAAGTCTTTGGCGTACCAAACTGAGCTATTTGGCGATTTGAGCAAAGGTTTATATGGACACATCTGTAGGTACTTTATGTTAAAGGCTCTAAACATGTTTAATCTGCTCATAAAGATGAAGTAGATTTGTGTGGCTCAGATGGAACATTCGTACAAACTCCTGATTTAAATGAGGTTGTATGAATTGAGCTTTAACCAAATGTACTGAGGGCCTGATTCATAGATGAACTCAAATAACATCGCAGCTGCGATCTCTAATGGATTTCAATTGAGAAAATATGCTAATGAGCCACTCGCAATACAGTACTTAGAGACGCCCACTAAAAACATCTCACTGTTAAAGCACGCTCGTGACTCTTTAGAGTATAGACCAGCAACAGCCTTGAGGGCTGGAATTTTTGGATGCATGCAGCCGTGAAGCAGCTTTGAGAGCTGGAAGTAACTTGGCTAGATGGACCTGAGGGCCGTGGATTATGAATTGGCCTTTGGGCCATGCAGCAGCCTTGAGGGATTTGTAAGCCTTGGCTAGCTGTGGCTTGTGGGCATAGAATATGAAGTGGCCTTTGGGCCGTGCAGCAGCCTTGAGGGCTGGTATGCTTTGGCTAGCTGTGGTGTGTATGCTGTAGAATACGAAGCATCCTTTGGGCCGTGCAGCAGCCTCGAGGGCTGGTATGCCTTGGCTAGCTGTGGCCGGTGGGCTGTAGAATATGAAGCGGCCTTTGGGCCGTGCAGCAGTCTTGAGGGCTGAAGTAACTTGGCAAGATACGGCAGCAGAAGGGCAGTGCAGTCATAAGTCACTGGTGTTGGTACGCAGGATTGTGCACTAAAGTCACTGTAGTGCAGCTTGTGCTTCCGAGTTGACACAAGCAGCTGACGCTGTAGTGCGGCCTGTGCCGCTGGGTTGACAAAAGCAGCTGATGCAGTAGTGTGGCCTGCGCCGCTGGGTTGACAAAAGCAGCTGACGCTGTAGTGCGGCCTGTGCCGCTGGGTTGACACAAGCAGCTGACGCAGTAGTGTGACCTGTGTGCCCAGGATGACACAAGCAGCTGACGCTGTATGCTGTAGTGCGTACTCCGGACACGGAGTACTGTCCGTGCTGCCTTGATGACACGAACGGCAGAGGACAGGTTTGCGGACCGTGCCACCTGGATGACACTAACGACAGGTAGATGATGTGCAAATCGTGCCGCCTGGATGACATAAACAGCAGAATAACAATATACTGTAGAAGGCAGGAAAACTGGAGCGCGACTGGGTGACAGGAGACAAAGCCAGAACCGGAAACGCGAAAACTCTATCACTGGCGTCGGAGCAGTATTCGCACCAGCAAGATATGGATGCAGGAGCCAATCCAGAGTAATCCCAGAGTGATGGACAGGAGGTGGGCGGAGATTCAGTGACCATTCACCCAGCATTCACCTTGTACACCATCGACCCGCTTGCGAGCGTCCTGCGCTCGCGAGCGGGTCTGAATGAGACCCTGAATCAGAATGGTTTCATAAGTGAGTAAATTAAAAGTTCATACTTCAAATACAGTATCACTCTGCTAAAACCCAGTTAATGCCCTCTACAGATGTCTCCTCATACACCTATATTATCGGTCCAAATAACCCAGTGTGGTATGCCATATAAAATGCAACTAATCCACATCATGGGTCCCTTCGCTCAGTATTTCTACTGATTTTTTTTCGAACTGCTGTGTGTTATAGCACAAGAATGTTAATCTGAGAACTAGGAAGGAGACCGGGAGCAGATATGACACCATTTATCCAGCCACGCAGCATAGCAAATGTACCCCACCATGATTGCAAGAAAAGTGTAAATCCTAAATCCCTGGTATACTATAACTCTAAAGGTATTCATATGTAGTTCAAAAAAGGTGCATCTCATGTCATATAGCGCAAAGCCGCAAGGTGAATAAGGACACATCTGTACTTTATCTCTGATTAGAAAAGGTATATTATCATGGAGCATAAGTATAATTGCTTGAGGTATGCTTGGTACAAATGGTGCTGTTTTTAATACTGAACATGTTAAGTTAAATATGTTTTTTTTTTATTAAATCCATTCCTACATACTTTCAAAGCACAAATTAGTCCACCTCTACATGTGCCACCAATATCTGTATAGCACTGCAAAAATCTGTTGATGCTATTTAAAAAAATAAATATATTAATAGTAGTAATAATTTAGCAATTAGGAAGCATATGGAAGTGGCACATTGTGATTGAATTTGGTTAAAATAATATTTGAATCTTAAATTCATTCTATTTTTTTTAATTCTAAATTTCTTCTATTTTGTAAGCAAAACTATAAATACTGTAGCGCAGGGTTTATGTGAGTGATTTTTAAATACAATATACTCTGTGTAATTATGTATCTCATACCCGGCAAATCTGGATTACAATTGTCATTACAGTTTTGAAAGATTGCATGACGTTAGTTAGTATTAAGCTACGATTTGGAGGCACAATCACTTTGACAATATGGAATAATGACATCTACAGTATTTGATAGAAATTGTAATAGCTTTCTCATAGTATACTAAAAATGATTGTATTAAAATATTGTAGAGTATCAATTTATAAACTGTCATTTATTTTGTTTTGTACTGTATTTTTGTAATTTATAATATTGCATCTGGGGTAAAAAAGATTTTTTTCCGTTACAGTTACTAAGAATTAAATGCAAAAATGTAAATATGTATTAACAAACACTTATTCTAAAATAAATATCTTGCTTAAAATAAAATAAATATGAAATACAATATATACAATAAATGGCTGTACTGTATGTTGATTGTAATTATGATTTGGATTAAATAGTTATTTATTTATTTAGGTATTTTTATACTTGGCATATCCATTCCCCATTCTTTTAACCACCATCATTAGCATATCACCAAAACCATTCTACTGTACCTAAATTATTTCCAATGAGATTGATAGTAAAATGAGGACATATCTGTATATAATTGTCCTGAAATGTTTGCAAAATAAGCCTAATTTCCACCACTAATAAATAATTGAGTATTTCCCCTCTATGTAGCAACAATGTAGAGGATGTTCCAGTGTCTGTTTATAGAGATTACTTAATTTTCATCATCCTTGATTAAAGCGCTGGAGTGCCTGAAACGCGTTGGATGCAAGCTGGATGCAAGCTTATAAAAGACTGTTTTTTGACACACTGGTACAACATGTTATATCGCTTGCACCAGTGGACGATACAAGCGAATACAGAGGGGACCAGCCAGTGGCGGTGAAGATCAACACGGAAGGTAGAGCTAGTGAGTTAAACCCACCTGCAAACCATCAAGTGACAGACTTACAACTGGCAACCTTGGAACCCACAGCACACACACTCAGAAACTGCCTAATTGTGCAAAAGAGTTTATAAACATTGTATGTAACTAACCTTTTTTATCTCGCAGGGATCGTGTTACACATAATTAGATCCATTATACATAATTAGATCCATTATACATATTATCAAGCGCTCCTCTATATTGTTGCTACATAGTTATTTTTTAGTGAGCTTCTATTATTTCTATACTTTGTATCAGCAGCGCTGCATTACAAATTTTCTTTAATATTTCCCTTATATAGCAAAGCCAAATGGATTTATACCAAGGGCAAAAAAATTATACCAAGTGCAAAAAAAAACTATTATTGTTAGAGATGGGTAGTATAGTTTTCTTGGAAACACAACAATGTAAAACACCATCTTCCTGGCATTTTTTTGTTTGTTAAAGTGAACCTGCTCCCAAAGATTACCTTTTTGTTTTGAGTTTTTTTCCTGTTATAAAATGTATTTGTTTCCTGTTGTTGTCTAAAACAAAAAAACCTGCAGCATTTCTAAATGAATTTAAAAATGATACTGTGTATTTCAAGAAGTGTGTGTTCAAATAAGTATTGTATTGAAGCATATATTACTGTTCGGTATGAGTAAGGAGGAGACCTGTCCCTCCTAGTGCATGAGAACAATTGCCAGTGTGTATAATAAAATAAACTATTTTAAAAATTGCATAGTGTGTTTTCCTTCAAGTGTAAGCGATGATGTGTAAGGTAGTATCCCCCATGATCTGCACCCCATAACAATTCTCAAGTGTGAAAAAATTATTTTTTGGTTGGTGTAAAAAATAAAACCAATCATGGATCTGTTGATGGAAAAGCAGAAGCAGCAACCCACTGCTAGCGCTGTGGCTCCTGCTAGTCATAGTGCTTCAACTTCTACTAAAGGTGATCAAGGGGAAAGAAGGTTTAAGAAAGGACACATGAAATCTAAACAAAAGAAAAAACACATCTAACAATAAAAGGAAAATTTACTGATGAAAAACTTAAAATTGCCAATATGCTATACCGCTGCAGTGGCAAGAAAGGGCTCAGACCATGGCATTTCTTTGCAAGTAGTGGACCTGCTCTTGCTGTTTCATGTACTATAATGCCTATTGCGGAAGCTAGGGCCAAACACAGTTAGGCAGCTTCTATAATAACGTCACATATAACACCTTCTCGCTCTGAGTTTAGAAGTGTTACCTTTCAAATAGGCAAATCAGGGCACAAAAAGAACACTAAGGGTGTTGGGGTGACGAGGCTTCCTACCCCTGGATCACGGTGTGAGAAATGCTGCTCCTGTATTATTAATTTTCCTTCCAGACGGCTGGGAAAATAAGGAAACTCAACACACTTGTGATGAATTCCAGTTAGCTCTCAGAGGTACATCCCCTTTGAGCCGTCTTTATACCTTCAGAAAACTGCTGTTACAAATATTTGCCAAAAATAGTTTGACAGAAAATAATACATATAATTGCTTTAACAAGTACATAGGATGTGTCAATGCATCTTTCAGTTTGTTGTTTCTTCAGTGTCCAAACTTAGTATCCTATTCTGGGATTCTTCAGCCTCTGCTCTCCTTCAGCTGCTCGTTCAATATAATGGTGGTTCAATCTCATGATATTTGTGTAAAGGAAAATGGCTTTTTCTCATAAATACTGATAAATCTTACAGTATGTTTTAAATAAACACTATAAATTATTATAGACTCTCACAAGGGTTAAAAAAAAAACTGTGTGTTCACAAACTTCAAAGATCCCTGAGGAGAGTTTAAGGTTGTCCACAAGTGCTATATGTGAATCTGACATTTCTGAAACTTAATTTATAGAGGAGCCTCCTTCTACCATTTCTTCACCATCTGCAAATGTAAGGAAGAGTAACAGCAAAAGTAACAATGATGATATAAAAATTGAGGATGCTACTGTGGAAGTACAACAGGATGATATGGATATTTGTGTATCTGATGCTAATTAGGATGTTGATAAAAAAAATTGTTAGACAAAAAGAAGTTGATAAAATTAAGGAGGAAGATATTGTTTGTGTCAAAGTAAGTCAGCCACCAGTGGCAGAAATTTTTGCCAGTGATAAGAAGGCCATTGTCATGCCTGCGCGCAAGACCAAAAAAGCCACCTTTTTCATGTAGAATTATTTTTACCCAAATCCTGACAACATTTATCAAGCCATCTGTACCATTTGTAAGTCCAATGTAAGTAGAGGTGGGGACATTAATCAGCCAAGCACATCATTTTTGCAGCAAGTTCATGCAAATTATTTGTGAAAATTTCAAAGATCCTGTAAAATAATAACAAGCAGTCCAACATCAGCTACCAGCAGCAAGGATAGATCCCAGCACATGCAATCTCCACTGCCAACACCTTCATCATCAATCTCCTCATTAATAATCAGAGATAGTTCTCCTGCATTCAATTTGTGAAAGCTAACTGACACCTCACCTATCCAGGATTCCCAAGAAGAATCCTTTTGTACTAGGACTACTACTGCTGCTGAGGTTAATCTTCATCATTAGAGAGGACCATGAAGACTAGTAGTTTCAAACAACAATTGACTGTGAAACAATAATTTGCAATAGGAAGCAAGTATAGAAGCAGCCATCCAGTTGAAAAACAAATCACTGAAGCCATGATGGCTATGCTAGCATAAGATCTGCATCAAATATTCTCATGAATGCATCTGGTTTTAGACAGTAAATTGAGGTCCTGAGTCCATACTTCCAAATTCCATCTTGATTTCATTTTACCAGAACAGAAATTCCTCTCCTGTACTGGGAAGAAAAAAAATATTCTTGGCCTAGAAAATGCCATCATGCCGATTATCTACTTAACTACCGATACAGTATGTGGACAAGCAGTACTAGTCAAACAAAAGATTACATGACTGTCATAGACCATTGGGTGGGTGTATTGATTCCAGCAGCAATATCTAACACACAACACCAGCTCATTCACAGGCAGGCTACTCTCTGTATCACTGGCATCACTAAAAGGCATGCCAGTGTCAATCTATTGGAAAAATTCAGTCATTTTTTAGCAAAATGGCTTACCCCATTAAGACTTTCCTTAGTATTTGTCATTTCCACTAATGCAAGTAACATTATATGAGCATTACAACTGGGTGAATTTTAACATGTACCATGTTTTGCAAACACAACACACTTGGTGGTTCAGAATCCTTTAAAAATTACATGCTGACACTGCCATCATGAGTCAGGTGATTCCATTAGATAAACTACTAGAAGAGTAGCTAGAAAAATTGAATGAGGAGATTAAATAAAGTGAATCCACTACGTATGTTGGACTTGTGGATCAAGTTCTTCATTCCCTTCACCATGATTAAAGGGTTTGCAACATCTTGCAATTGGATCACTACATGTTGGCAACCTTGCTTAATCCTCAGTTTAAGTCCTACGTAATGTCTTTCTTTCCAACTGACACAGATGTTAATAGATGCAAAGAGCACCTTGCAAGCAAGTTGTCAGCTCAAGTGGCACATGACACAATGATGTCTCCTGCTTCACTTTCCCCTCCAAATGCTGCAGCCAGTAAAAAAGTGTCCTTTGCCAAGAGACCCACTGGTTATGAAGATGAGTCAATTCAGTGCACCAGAGTAAAACACCATTATGACATCTGGTCAGTATTAAAATAATTGCCCACAATTATTGACACCTCTACCATGACTCAATCTGATACAGTAAGCATCAATAGAATGGTGGAATGGTGGAGGATTATTTTAATGATAATGTACAAATTAGCATGTTACACACTCCCTTTGAATATTTGGAGGAAAAAAAGGGTATTTGGAACCCCTTATGCAAATTATCTTTGCTTTACTTAAGCTGTCTACCCTCCAGTGGGTACTCAGAAAAAGTGTTTAGCACAGCCGGGAATCCTGTGAGCAATTGATATAGAATTTTACTTCCTAAAAATGTGGAAAAACTGATGTTCATAAAAATGAACTACAAATTATATGAGGAAGACCTTTGCCACCAATTACAACACCAAAATACAGATACCTTTGTAATGATTCCAGTGAGCATGAGAATTGTGTGATGATGATGATGATGATGATGATGATGATAACAACAATGATGAATAACATGATTAATAACAATACTGTTAGCCGCCTTAAACCAAATTGTAGCTTGTTTTGAGGGGGCCAATACAAACCAAGCACTTTAGCCACAAAAGTGGCAGTGCCTGTCACTGATTTATGTCCTATTTGATATACAACATTAGGGTGGGTGGGTGGGAGAGATCAAGGATAATTCCATTGTGTACCACTTTTAATTATAGGCTTTGCAAAGATTGTGTGTGTTTGACAGGCAGTGTATATTACTGTACTTTACTAGGGCATTCATGTTGTTTTGTATTTTTCAATGCCATCCATCACCAGCTTCTCATCCAGTCATATAGGCCTCATTCCCTGCAGCTTCTCAGCAGATACAGAGTAGAATCATCAAATAAATAAATCATAAAATTAATCAATTAATCAATTATTCAATCAATCAATCCTTTACCTGCCTTCCACTAATACTACAACCTCCATTTACCTGTGCTGACTTTGTGCCTCTGATCTAGTTCTTGAATAATGAAAACAATTTATAGCATCATATAGTTTATATTCAACTGCCATCCTGTCAGCCACTGCAGTGCTACTGTGTTTCCTAAAGTAGATGTGATATATTATTTTTTAAACTGCCATGTGTTTGTTCCGCTGCTCTGTCACTTAGTTTTACCAGTCAGCTCGCTGCAGCTTTTGGCCAGTATGGGTGAAAATGTATTATGAGCTCTGAGATGGTCACAATTAACTGGAAATTAATGTTATTGAGGTTAATAATACCATAGGAATAAAAACAGGCCCACATTTTTAAAGAATTCTAATCCTAAACCAAACCCAAAACACTTGAGGGTGGTTTTGGCAAAACCTAAACCTTTGAATGTGGTTTTGGCAAAACCAAAACATGGGGGTCTGCGCACATCTCTAATTATTATTGTCTATATGCACAGCTCAAATGTTATGTTTCTGTATTAGAAGTATATATGCAATGTTTACAGCAATTGAGTTAAAAAAATAGAAATAATTTCAGTTTCACTCATTAGCAAATTAACACTTGTACTTTTTACATTAACACTGCATATTTCCGGGTGAACTGCAGAATCCTCATTACTACCTTATAATGTATTAGAAAACCCAGGTATTATTATTATTATTATTACTTTTTATTTATAAGGCGCCACAAAGTACTCACATGACTGTACATAGGGGGTTGACAGTATATATTAACAAAATATAAAAAATAAAAAAATATTACATGATACAGAGTTATACTATGAACAGTTTGTAGAGTACATTGCAAATCATGTTCGTCAGAACACCAAGCATATATATGCACATATAAGCAGAATAGTAAATGCATGGATGCAATTAGCAGAAGACATCACATTGCTAACAAAAACAATTCTGCATAATACTTAAAAAGAGCAAAGGAAATACAGGGTAGAGGTCCCTACCATTGAGAGCTTACATTCTAGATGGAGGGGTTATAAAGATTATAAAGATAAAGAGACATTGAACTTAGGGCCTGATTCATTGAGAGCCGGACGCTCTTTCAGAGCGCTCGCTCTGAATCAGTGCCCTCCTTCTCTTTTTTTAGAGCGGCCTCCTGGCCGCTAGCATAGCTGTGGGTGACCACCCACAGCTATAGCGAGCGGCCAAAAAGATGGTCGCGATGGTCAAGACCATCACAACCATCGGGCTTGCGATGAGACCCTTGTGGTAGGGTCTCGTTGCCGCAAGCCCTGGAGTGCTTTCGGCTCTAACAGAGCTGAATGCACTCCCACTGACATCACTTGTGATGTCAGAGGGGCCGGCCCCAGACGGTAGGCATTCCCATAGGAACGCCTCCGTCTGAGCAGCCATGCCCTCGGCATGCCCACCAAAGGGGGCGTGCTGTCACTCACCATCGGCCCCCTTTGGTACGAGACCCATAGTGATGGCTTGGGCGTCGCTATCCTGGTCTTGCGCATGCGCACGACGGAGCCGGGTCCGTTGTGCGCATACGCACTGGGCCAACATCGACCCGCTTGCGAGCGCTCAGCGCTCGCGAGCGGGTCAGAATTAGGCCCTTAGTTGTCCAGGTAGGTAACAAAGGAAGTGGAGGCTAATTGTATTATTTATTTGGTACAAACATGCATGGCATTTTATTAGTATTTATAACTTGAAAATTGTTTAATGCGCTTGTCTTTTTATTTTTTCATAAATCACTTCAATTTCTGACTGTCAAAAAAGGAAAAAAAACGACTAGTAGCCACCCCCCAAAAAAGATTGTATTATTATTTTAAGGCCACTCACAGCCTCCAATTTTTCCATAGCTTTTATTGAATCTTGACCAATCTCTGGTCTAATGGGATCCAGAACTTACTGATGTCATCACGCCAGTGTTCAATAACATTATGGAGGCGACAGGGCTTACTCTTACACTTAATAGGGAGACTCCGCCTTCAAAATTTGTTCAATATTAAGTTAGAAGATCTCAACCACCTGACTTTCATACATTTAGAGGCACACTCATTTAAAGTGAGAAATCTCTTCTTTTAAATGATTTGGCACCTTTCAATTATAGATTGGTGATCTCCTGTGAATTATTTCACTTATTTATATCACATTTCAAAGGCAAATCTATATACAAACAACTGTCCTACCTCCACCAAAAATAACCTTCCTAATCTTTTACACCAAAGCTTTTTAACTTTTTTCAACTCATAGGACACTGACCCGGACAGATGTTAAAACTGTCAGGACACACCACTAAGAAAGATTTTTATCATTACAGTGTCCCAATTTCACATTATATGATACACTTTAGTAACCTAGTGTTCACATATTATGCTGCATTGTAGGACTACCAGTTCTATTCTTTGTCACCAGTGCCCTCAGTTAACATTGTATGCCCCAAGTTAACATTACAGTGTTTGCCACACAGCCCTCACATTCATATTATATACCACACCATGTCCCTAAATTACAATAGCCACACAGCACCTGGCATAGCACTCCACATCCAAGTCCAAATATTTATCGCATTATGGGCCCACTTCATAACTGAACCACCCAGGGAGCTACACCAAGAACATTGGGGAATAATACAGGACCAAGTGCATAATTATGCCAAATACTCAAAATCCCTTACAATGATAAAGTGGAGGTCAACAGATGACCGGAAACCCAGATATATACCTCCCAAATGCACTACAAGAATTCCCGGGAGACCAAGTAAACCAGCCAACTGTAGCAGGCAAGGAAGAAGAGCATATCACCGCATACATCTTGTACCCAGTTGAATGTAGTACAACAAAGAGTGCAGGGTCAGAGGCCATAGAGGACTGAGATGCCCAGTATACACATGAATGTCCGATACCCCACACAAATCACATCCTGAAACACGAAATATATACATCAATAACCAGCAAACTATGAAATAAAAAGGAGGAAGAAAACTCACACACAGAGGGAAGAGGGGTGGGTAACCTGGCCTGAGGTAAAAACCTGAAAAACTTGCCAGGACACCAATAGCCAATCAGGCACCGTGGTTTAGAATATAAAAATAGGGCAAAAGTGCTGGAGGCCCCCATCTGGGACAGTGAGGAGAGGTCACAGCTGTCAAGGTAAAAATAAAAAAAATGAAAACAGCAAACTAAAACATTGGACCAACAGTGACCAAAGGATTTGATTTCCGACACCAAGAACCCTAACGCACTAAGGATGCAGCGGTAGTGGTGGCCCCAATCTAAAAAGAGTGAATGCCGTACTCCCAAGGATCCAGGCTTGAGGGCCAACAGTCAATGTTGAAAGACCCACCAAAATTGATACATGGCCACAGGAGAACAATCTAAATGAACCAGGCAGGCGCCCTCGCAGGACAGCCAGGAATGTAATTATATAACAGCCAATGCTACTTGACAGATACTGTGATATGGACAGGGAGGAAGTGTAACCCAGTGATAGCGACCCAACTGGTCCATCTTAGAATGCCATATGCAGCACAGCACGTACTAAGCCCACACGGACTGATCACAGCAATGAAGGTGTGTCCAAGCATGAAGGGGAAACCAAATCGATGATACACAGAGCCTCCTGAAAGGCCACTGCAAAAGCTCGCCAGAAAAGGTGAGTCTTGTGAGGCGACAAACAAACAGACCCTACTGCCGACAGAAACCACACAAGCAAACCGACATGAACTGGGCGCCTTCAATCGTAAGGCATTGCGGCCAACCATGCCCAGCCAATAAGAGCCATCTGAAGTAGAAATTTCTTACTGATATCCTGATGCAAACAAAGCGGCAAGAAAAAGGAAATGCTGGCGAGTATCTTAGCCACAACCGCCCTCGATTTCCCCACAACAAACAGGCCCCCCATAAATGAAAGAAGCAGGTGATGACTATTCTTACCAGCAGTTTGCTTGCATGCCAGGAGCTTCTTTCACTATGCCCACACAGACATATAAGCTCTGAGAGTCCCTGCAGCCATCGAGTGAGATGCTAGCCCCTCCAATCTGGCCTGATCACCTACCAACAAAAAGAGGGACACACTTCACCCACTGCAACAGCCCACGGCACCAAAGCCTGAAACCGAGCCCACTAGAACCAAAGCAGCACAGCAGCAACATGACAGGGCATGACGCGCCACAAACAAAATATTACAGGACAAGCAACGCAGTACCATGCAGGCAAATAAATGCAATATGGGCAGAAAATTAGAACTCTGCCTGTTAATAGAAATAGGGGAAGTCAGCAAACTGCTCCTACTGGGTCTGTATGTTGCTATAGGGAATGGAGTACTAACAGCCCCCTAAGTACAAATAATCAACCAAAATAAAAATTGAAGGGCTGCCGGGTTCCGGGTACATAGGCTGTGCTTAACTTGCTGCTTACTGGTTAGGATCAACGAGTGATGTTAAGGGTGTGTTCATGCTCTGGAAGAGCAAAATATTAAACAGCCATCAGCAATTAAAAGTGACATTGTTATTCTGCCTTCATAACAGATGGGCGTTTATAATACCAGCACTGGACATTCGCAATACCAACAGTGTGCCAATATCAGTTACAAGTGACACTATTATTCTGCCCTCACAGCAAATGGGCATTTGCAGGACTGTTCATATTATTAGCGTTTTATATGATTATTATATCTACTGTTTTATGTATGTTTTTACATGTTATATGCCATTTAATTTTTTTTTTTTGAAGTTGCTTAAATAAAGGTTCTTAAATAATCTGATGATTATCTGGATCATTTAGCACTAGGGAGTATTACTATTTATTCTGCCTGTTAATAGAATGCACCACCTCCAGGTTATCGCACCAAAACAGAAAGTTCTAATGCAACTACAGTATGATTAGGAAAAGTTCCAAAAGCAAGAGGGTCCTAGTGAAACCCTCGGTGACCCAGCCATCTGGTCAAGCAGCCGCACACCAAGAGCCCTCCTAGAAAGCCTTGAAACCTATGGAACCTGCCACATTTGTAAACAGCTGTAGCTTTGTTTTTGATGAGGAGGAGAGGGCCAGATTAACTCTCTATTAAAATCTACCAGTGAGGCATTTCATTCCCGAAGGTCCTTTCAATTTCGCTAGAGTGCCTAATGAAATGGTGCAACCTGCTAATACCCATTGTGGTCCATTCAAGCTTGCAACAAAATCCCTGACCGATGGGGATCACATGACAAGCAAAGTTGAACAGCCCAAGTAAGGACTGTCCTTGGCTCAAAATAACCTTCCAAGCAGCCAGCGCTAAGAGGATGGCATTGTGCAGCTTCCTAACCTTATCTGCTGGCAGTTGGCAGCAGCAGCGATAGTATCAACCTCAATTGTCCTTATGAGAGAGAGATGTGCAAGGACCCTCAGACTTATCTTTGGTAATGGGAACTCCAAACTTGGCAAACAAGGCATGTTGTCCAGGTAGTGGGCCACCCCTGACTCCTCTGTGCCCGCGCACACGCACCAGTGTAGGAACGAACTAAAGCATTCAAAACAAGTGCAAGACATGGAACACCCGATAGGCTGGCACCTATCGATTTAACAATTGTCCCCCAGCTTAAACTCCACAAACCAAAAAGCATCAGGATGAAGAGGCAACAAGTGAAAGGCTGACTCACTATCTATCTTACCCAGAAATCCTCCAACTCCAATAGAAAGAACAATGCTCAGGGCATCATCAAATGATTGATAAGAAACCCAAGACAAACCAGGAGGAATATTGCCATTATAGGATAGACCTGGTGGGTAGGAGAGGTGATTAAGCAAGGGCTTTCTTGGCAACTTTCACTAACTACTGGAGACAATACCATCCCTTCAAGAGAAGGCTCAGCAAAGGGCCTGATCATGCTCCCCAGCTGAACCTCTTTCATCACCTTTTCTATTACAATATAGGGCAACTTAATAGCTAAGCAAAGGGGAGCCCATGGCCACTTCACCCAAGATAGGTAGGGAAAAAAACAAACAAAAAATCCCTGCACAAAAACTCTGCCTCCCATCAACAAAGTTACCAGTCCAACCTGAGTGATAAGGCACCCAAATAGCATAGGCAAACGCAGGGGGGGTTTCCGTCTGCCTGGAAACCCCCCTCACCAGCCCACACCATGACCACAATAGAAATAGTAATGTAATAGAAGTTTACTAGTGCTGCATGTTCTTCACAGTATCACAAATGAAATAATTAGCAGCACCTGTGGATCTTTTAACATGTAACAGTCAGTAATAAATAACCTGTGCACCAACTAGGAGATCTGGAAAACATGCACTATTAGGGATGCACTGCTATAGAGTCCAATATGTACATATATGTCCAGGGCAGTGCTATTTTATTTTGCTGCTCCCCCAGACTCCCAAACTTGCTCCAATGCTCTGGAATGGTGTCCACATCTAAAATAAAAACATTCAGAACAGGCAGGATGGCCCTATTGCTACATATAATGGCTTACTGTGATCGCTGGTCGTGTATATGCTGGAATTATGACACACAATACACTTTGTATGACGCATATTAAAGCTGGTTAAGTGCTAATTATACCCTCTTCATGGACTGGCCACACTCACTCTAAAATCAGACATTTGGAAACCTCCCTCTAGAAATCCTGCGTTTGTCACTGAGTAGTCAGGTGATGGAGCCATACTTCATGCTCTGGGCCTACCAGCAGAAAGGACACCAGAGCCTCGGGGCACTGCTTGCCAGGAAGTGGTGCTCCACAGCACAAACATTGGTGTTGAAAACAACACTGGGCCTGGATTTGCACTGGGTATTATTAAAAGCAAAACAGCACCCTTTAGCCACACCAGGAGTGGATGGCCATGAAGCCAGCTTGCCAGGGGCTGTACCTTTATGCTGAGCTGTTGCTCTGAGGATGCAAAGCCAGCTGAGTGACCTCCAACCAGTCCTCAACATATCGTGAGCTACCCAATTCGCTGTTAGATGTGGATGACAGAGAAATGTCAGATACAAAACGCAAAGTGCGAGCATGCTTACCTGAAATACCCACAGCCATAGTCTTCGGTCCCAAAACAGATGACCTACCCAGCAACAGTCCCGGCATCTGAAACACAGGAAATAGCAGAAGCAGATTCAGAAGCCATGTGTGAGGCACATGAGGAGGAAGGGGAGAAAGGCAAAAAGAGTGGACAGCGGCACAAACAGGAGTAGAAGAAGGGAGGTATAAAGTCAGACCACAGGCCTGGCCCAACTGTGAGACCAGAGGAGCACACTTATCACCAGCCAATGATACAGTGGAAGGTGCACCAGGAGAGCCCACTTGAGAGACCAGAAATGGGGTGAGACCACTACCATCACCAGCAAGCCTGCATGGGATTGCAGGTCCCCCAGGAGGAGTTCCCACCAATTGAGGAGGGTCAAGAACCTCCAGGAACCAACTACTTGTGATCAGATGCACCTGACACCCCTCAGTGCATGGTGGACCAGGGAGCATGCGGACATGAGACCCCTGAAACTGCAGCGCCCAATGCCACAGACACTGATGCAGGGGCCTGGGAGGGGGTAAAGGGAGTTCCCGCCCCTCCAAACCAGAGACTGTAGCCGACTGGCACTTGAGGGAGCCAGACTCAAAGCAGAAGGACCAGCCATAGCAATGCCAGATTGGCTTCTATAATCCCACCAACAAGCATGGTGTGAAGGGGCCTCAGCCACAGGGTTCATGGCAGTGACCCCTGGTCCAGGACCTCAGTGCAGGGGAACTCAGAAGCTCACTGAGGCAGCATCGGGACCCACATTGAGTTCCACGCTTAACATGATCGCCCGCCATCTCTGCAGCGCTACCCATGACAGGGGCAGCCGAGGGAGCAGTGGGGAGGGCTGGGACCTCCACAGTGGGCCTGCGAGTGGGGTCATCCCACAGTAGACCTTGGAGGTCACATGACCGACCCACGGGCATCATGGGAGCACCATCAGGGGATGCTGCAGCAGCCCAGGAATCAGGCCTAGGCCCTTCAGAGTATTGGGCAGGACAGGACACGTGTGCCGGGGACAGGACATGAGGACTAACAGGGGATAGAGCAGCACATAGCTCAGGGGAATGAATTCAAGAAGTAGGACAAGAGGAAAGAGAGCAAGGGCAGTAGAAACAGATAGGAGATAAAGGGCAGACTAATAGTATGAGAAAGAGTAAGGGGTATATTTATTAACGTGCGTGTTTATAGAAGTGGAGATGTTGCCCATAGCAACCAGATTCTAGCTATTATCTTCGAAAAGGTGCTAGATAAATGATAAGTAGACTCTGATTGGTTGCTATGGGTAACATCTCCATTTCTATAAACCTTCACTTTAGTAAATATACCCCTAAGAGAGAAAGGAATAGGAATAGAAAAAGCACTTAAGATTAGTAATGAGTGATAACAAGAATATCACTCATTGATAAATGGGGCCCTATATACCATATTTAGGTCAACTTTGTTTATAATTCATGAAAATGAACTCTGCTCTATATGCTCATCACCAGCAAACACTGTATTGTAAGATGGAGGGGAGTCTGCTTAGCAGGTTGTAGAGAGCTATGAGATTTTTGAGGGCAAACTTGCAGTAGCAACTCCTGGTGAAACAGAACAGCTTCACAAGATCCAATGATCATTGAAATAACAAGAAAACCTGGTGACCCATTTAGTAATAAAAGGCTGTCAGCAATAATCTCCCCAGCTCTGACAAATAAACATTTCTGACTATCATTAGATGAAATAAATGTTGTTTATGGTAACAAAGTAGTAATTTTCTGGATCAGAGTCATATTTATAGTTGATGAAGAACACCTTCATACTTTTATTTTGAAACAATCAAAGAAATCTTTATAACAAACACCTACATAAATGCTTATTTCATCCTCACAAAGTACATATGCCTTCAGAGAATGAAAAAGTGTTTACTGAGAAATTATATTGCAGGGAAAACCTTTAATCAACTGCAGTAAAAGTTATGGCCTGCGTGCTGTAGTCTGAATACTGAATGCAATACAAACTTGAAGGTACGATATTGTGTATTTATTAAATGTATTGTTTATACCTGTATCTAAACTATTTAAGCTCTGTGCATACTTTTCTGAACTTTGGTATCTCATACAGTATCGCCTTGTTTCCTTAAACAGAAAAGTGCTATGCTTGGCACCTGCTATTGCAAAATTTATAGCTTTAAATTGTATCTCACTGTTTATAAAATAGTGATTACATATAAATAAAATAATCTTTTAATGTATATTATAAAGGACCAATATCAAATAAGTGAATGCTATAGATAGTGGGGTTGATGCAGAGTTGAATATATATCCATTTGCAGAACCTGTCTTACATAATTTTACACTGCACATCTTTCAAAAATGAGCACAAGCAAATACGGGCTATGTAATAGTGTACATATTTCAAAAGTATCTACACCTGCAACCCAAGGGGAAGAAATGGGTTGCTATGAGAAAAGTATAGTGAGGGTTCACCAGGGCCACCGTCGGGGGGGGACTGCCGGGACTGGAGTCCCGGGCCCGGCCCCTGGCTGAAGGAGGGGGGGCCCGCCGGCGCCTGGCCGCTTTCGGCACTGCACAACTTGCAGCCCAAACTTACCGGCGATCAGAAGAAAAGGGGCCCAGCCGCCAGCGCCGCTGGTACCGGCCGCCATCCCGGTCCCCATATGGAAGAGGCAGCGGGTCCGCTCGGGCCGCTCCTTCACCAATCACCATCCGTCTGCCCTGGGATGTCAATAAAGTGTGCCGCATTGAAGTCGGCGCACGTGACATCATTACGTCGCGCCACAGCTCTGGAGGGAGAGCCTGAGGTAGGAGGAGCCGCGGAGAAGCTGGACCAGCGTCTGCAGTGCTGGGGAAGAGGCAGAGAAGAAACCGAAGACTTTAAGGAAATAAGGTAAGCAACAAGAAAGGTGTGCACATCGGGCAGACACTGGATCTAATAAGGGGGGAGTGGGAAAAAATATTCTGGGCAGACACTGGATCTAATAAGGGTGGGGGGAGTGTGAAAAAAAATGCTGGGCAGACACTGGATCTAATAACCTGGGGGGGCCCTGCCTATTTTGTCAGTCCTGGGCCCCACCAATTCTTATGGCAGCCCTGGGGTTCACACAAATGCATACTATAAAGACCTGGAAATATGCCTTTTTGGAGGTGTATCTTTTGCACCTAATATACGACAAATGCACATTGATAATGATTATTAGTAACAAACCAGTTGCCACTGGCATATCTATAATGGATGCAGGGTGTGCAGTGCACACCGGCCCCTGGTCCAGAGAGGTCTACAACACACACCCTGCACCCATTTTTTTAAAACTTACCACTCCGCAGTCCTGTGTCAGCAGCGGCAGTGCTGACACAAATCACTAGGAAATGGTGTGGCACCCATGTTCCCTGCGTTATGCGCATACATAGTAAAGAAAAAAAAATCAGTAGGAAAATGGCTGCGGCAACAGTTTCGTGGTGACCTGTACATGCACAGCACCAAAGTCTACTAGTGCTCACTAAAGTGCTTCCGGCTAGAGAGGAAGGGCCCCAGATGGAGACAGTTCACAGGACCCCTCCTCATTTAATACACCCCTGCCAGGTGCATATGCTACACATGCAGATCCGACTGTAGCCCAAGATGCGTACATCTCTGCATGTTGGTGAATGCGCACATTTTCAGTGCATCTTTCTTTTGAGCGGTGTATGCCTTATTTACTGCCAACACTGTATAAAGCCCAGCATGTGTACTAGTATTGTAAAATGTATTCTACAAGTCTATACAAATGTGGTGCTGGAAAAAGTTATTGTCTCAAATGTAGTCATAGGCAGTTTTACAAAGTAAACATGTGTATACATATAATCATTTCAATATCATAATGACACACCCCCTGAGTCTTCAAGTGAGGAAACATGTTGGGCATGGCTTACTGACATGGACGTGTGACGTCATCCGGGATTCCCAGAGCCGGCGGTTGTCCGCTGAATTGCTGTCTGTAGTGTGGCCTGTCGATTACACCAGGATCCGGAGGACCGTCCATGGTGGAGTTTAATGTTTTAAAGTTTGATGTACGTGAGCAAATGTTATAAGTAAAATTGTTATTTTTCACATAATCACGAGTGCGCTCTCCTTTCAACTTGCTTACCTCTAATATATATATATATATATATATATAGCTTTCAGACTCATTTACATTGATTCAGCCAATCTTAGAATTGTGCAGTGTCAGACATACCACAACTGCAGCAGATGGGAAGGCTATGGGGTCTGGATATGATGAGGGCCCAAAAATGCTGAGACCTCCAAGGACCCTGCTCCCCCAGAGTCCCACATCTGTTCTGCATTAGCCACTGTATAGTTCCACTTTCTGCCCAAGTCCCATTGACCTTATATCCTTCCAAGATCTATATATGTTGTGGATGTTTTATTCAGTCTTCAACATTTTCAGTATAGATTATGCAAATTCTGCACTTTAATATGAAATATTGAAAACTTACTGTGACCTTCAATAAACTCACAACAGGTCAAAATATGGTCACAGTTGATATCATATGATCTGTACAAAAGAAAAATCAGACCTAATTTTTCATTCACGTTAACATTAATTGATTGTATGTTATCATTGTTTATGACCAGTATTAATTTTCATGATGGAATGGTAATTAAATTAATTAAGACTAATAATGCAGTTAACAGTAAATTAATGCACATACTACCAGCTAAAACAGATTTGCATTCAGTCAGAAGAAAATAATTGCTTTAAAAATCAAGCAACCATTTATTTCAATCCATTTTTATTATACGTTATCCCAGAATACTAGATTAATTGATATGGGAGTGCTTGTCTAGTTAGCAGGTTGCTAGTGTGTTAATTACAGTACATATTATACACATTTACTAAGATAAGCAATAGGGATGAGTGAATCTCCAGTAAGATGAATGGAGAAATTGGGCCAAAAGTTCTATTTTCACATTTGGTTACTGATTAAAAACTCTATATATACACATTTTTATCATATGAAATGTTGTTTAGAACCTATATTTGTTCAGATTGTTTTTAATTTGATGTTTTTGCATGATTAATCAATAAATTCTGAAAATACAATTTTGGAATAAAAATTAAAGGTCATTCGTGTTCTGAATTCTTAATAAAGCATTACTTTGTATTGAATGGAAATGTGTAGCTAGTTGAAATCTGCTAAAACTATTCACTTTATAGTAAGTGCAAACTTTTAATATAGCCACTTATGAATTCTACCATACTGTATATAAATGTTTATGGAAAGGTACCCACTATTTTCTATATTAAGTGGCTGTAATTTGAATTCTGCTTTGGGCTCCATTTTATCTAAAACCAGTTCTAAATTATTGGCAAAGTTACAAGCAAACATATAACAGTTTAAGTTATTTTGTAATTATATAAAAGAGAAATTGAGAAAGAAAACCATATAATATGAGCATAAATTAATAAAATCACAAAATTATTCAAATTGAGATTCCACAATACATAACTACAACCTACACGTTGTGGCAGCCATATTGTGTACAGTCACTGTATGTTAATGTACTGTACATGCTCACAATGTACTTTCAAAATGAACGCTCCAGGGGTAAATGGCCACTCTCCCATTCCATCCAACAATGCTTCCATTTATGCAGGAACATGACTTAAGCAGTATAGGAAAATGATTAACGATATAAGGATTTTTACTACAATATCAAGTATATAAAAATATTGTGGCAGATAATTCAGATAAGGGTCCATTCATCATCCTAAAAATAACTCCCTGCTGTGTTCTGGCTGCCTGCGGCCCTCCTCCCGGCCCCACTGTATAGTGGGTGTCAACACTCGACTGGTCCCTCTCACCTTTCTCCTGCTCCTCCAGTCTTCCAGAATCTTTTCATCCTGTCTTCATGTTGCGCATGCTCAGCTTGAAGACAGCTTGAAGACAGGCAGGTAGTGAAAACAGTAGTTTTTCCAAAGTGATAGTTTAGGGCAGGAGGCATGACAAATGCCTCCCAAACTTTTTTGAACTCGAAACGAGCTTTCACACGTGAAAATTAGGTTTTGATGAATGAACTCCATAGTTTATTTGGTATGCTCTCAAAATTACAGTTTTTCAATGAGTACACACATGAAGTTGTGCCAAAAAATCAGTTGTGTAGCATATCATCTTTTTTTGTCAACCATAAAGCCACACACACAAAATTACTATTATTCATAAATTTAAAAACATACACAAAATCATTTATTTTTATTAGCTTATGCCATATATCATTGCATAATTATGCACAGCACATTATTATTAGGAATTTCTATATATTAATTTTAGTTTGCAAAGTAGCTGGAAAATTCACCAAAATAGATTTTGGGGAAAAGACAAATGCATTGATCTAAGTAGCTAATTAAAAGCTACTGTATGCTTACTTGGTGGTTATTTAAAATACATACAATACAACTGTCCATATTGGGACAGGAGAACTCTGTCTTTCTTGATTTGTCCCCTGAGCAGGAAGGTTGTGAGCAATGTCTAAATCACTGCTGCTCTGAATGGGACATACTGTACCAATGAAGCTGTAAACAGTTGTCACACACCAGCCACATGGGCAGATGTGGGATTTCTTTAGGAGGGTTTCCAAATATTTGCATCAGGAAGCCTATTTGCAGTACTAGTACCATCACAATACCATTTCTGTTATTGCCACCTGAAAATGCCAGTAACAAATTCGTATAATTAAAAATATTATTTACTCTTTGCATGAAGCACGAAGTGTTAACAGTTTCAAAATATTTTTTTAATAAATTGAAACTGCAGTTGGGCAGTTGCTGATATGAAGAGGTGTGATTTGAGCACAGGTGGGTTTCAGGACAACTTTAAGCACCTCACAAATTTGCATTGGGCACAGATTATCATTATATTTTACTTATAGTGCACCATAAAGTGTCTGCAGTATTTTAGAATCTATATTCTATATATTGTGTTCATGTTTAGGCTGCATACAAAGGCAAATTTATCATGGGTTCATGGTGTGTGGTGCACATGGGTCCTTGACTTCAGGAGAGCCCAGCACCGCACACCCTACACCAAGAGAATACTTACAATGTGCTGACAAGTGTGTCCCTGCTGGGGCATGGGGCCTTATACCAAGTGACATCTTCAGGAAGATGGCACTGAGCAGTGATATCAAAGACTCTGGCACTGTGTTGGAATACGTTCCACTGGCGCTCACGTAATGATAAAGTGTCTCATTTTCTTGGCAATAATAAGATATTAAGGTATACAGCATCTCGTTACTCTTTCAACTTAAAAACTTCCACAGATTAAGTATAATCCTCATGCAGGAGGTTCACTTTCTGCTCATCAGCACCAGGTGCTCCACACTGATTCAGAGGCGATATACAGTAAGTGTACCCAAATGAAAGACATTTTTGAACACATAGGGTAGCACTTTTATTAAAAGATATGAATATCAATAATAAATATGTAAAACCATACAATTGACAATCAAACATTCATAGGGGATATGCCATATAAGTGGTATCAGAAAAGTAATTACTGGATGTCTGAAAAGTACTGGCAATGGTCAGTTCTTTAAAGCTTAGTGTGTTATTATACCGTGGTTGGTCAGGAAAGTTGGAATATAGCAAGCCACCTTCTCCCGCAACCTGGTCCAATCCTAGCTGCACTCAAGACCATCCTCTATACCTATATCTGCTTCCCTAGCCAGGAGTCACAGTGGCATGATGGTAGGTTAGCTTTTTATAGCATCTGAGGCATGCCAAATGTTCTGGGTGCTATAGACTGCACACACCACCTAGGGCTAGGGTCCACATTTACCTGAACAGACACCATGGGCATTCTACCAACATGCAGGTGGTTTGTAATGTAAAACAATGAATAATGAGTGTTCTGGTGGGCTATCCTGGCTCATGTCATGATGTCTTTATCCTTAGTTGTCCCTCTATACAGAGTTTGAGGCAGGGAAAATGCCAGAAGGATGGCTGCTGGATAAATACAAATTGTTAAGGTACATTGTTACTATACACCTATAAATTCTGTCTTGTTAACCTTCACCTACATTTTTGCATTTGTCTTACAGGGTGTTTGGGCTCTAGCTATTTCTCCTGGCTACTGACTCCATTGTCGCTTCCTGCTAGTCATGCTGAGTGCAAATACAATGATGCAAATAAGACCACTAGATCTGGGACAGTATGTACGTTTGAGCTATTAAAATCTCTGTTCCGCTGTCTTGATAATATGGTGGTATTTTGCTGTATCCCTTTGATAAAATATCTGACATTGTGCTCACCTGCTGTCTATTGCATAATTTGTGCTTGCAACAACCTCCCCCACCAGATTATGCACTAGACAGTGAGCAGGCAGGGTTATTGGTTACAACTGGTGACTCTGTAAGCACAGAAAGTGGGACGCAAATTAGGGTTTCAGTGATTGCCAGCTATTTTACCTATAAGTATATTACCCAACCTTGGTACTTCAGCCTTGACTAAAAATGTGGTTTCAAAAACAGACAAATCTCAGGTGCACAACTCCAAATTATTAATAATATATAAATGCAATAAAATTTTGCAATCAATAGAGGTTTTCAGCATAATCTTGGCCAAGGTTATGGGCCTACCCACCATATCCAGGTAACCTCTGTAGGGTAGGTCCCTAACATACTACGATTCAAATCCAGAGCACAGGACACCCCCAAACTAGCCCAGCTAAGCCGCCCCAGGGCACCACCATAGTAAGAAAAGTGCAGTGTGAAAGAGATAGTTAGGAGCAGCTACTGCTGCATATAAAGAATGAAAATAAAAAATGAGGTACAAATATAATAAACAAACAGTGAAGGGTTAAAATGTGTTATAAAGGAAAAATGTGTTATAATGCGGTGCCCTGAAACAGATCAACAAAGGCAATCCAGGGGGACCCACGCCCCAAAAATGAACCAAAGTTGCACTACAGTATATAAAACTTGTAGGACTTACCTAGAATTGTGCCTAATACCAGTGTGCATATTCATTACAAGACTCCATGCTTTTAAACCAATAAAGTAGGGGTGCTAATCCAGACTGAGGGCGTCTCCTTTCCCTCAGGTGTGCAATAAAGCACATTAAATGGAGTATATAGGAAAGATTTCTGGACTGCACACCCTGAATATATATATATATAATGGGAGGTGCTACCTGATGAGACTAATTGCAGGCACAAAAAAAGACAAAACTCAGGTGCACAACTCCAAATTATTAATAATATATAAATGCAATAAAATTTTGCAATCAATAGAGGTTTTTAGCATAATCTTGGCCAAGGTTATGGGCCTACCCACCATATCCAGGTAACCTCTGTAGGGTAGGTCCCTAACATACTACGATTCAAATCCAGAGCACAGGACACCCCCAAACTAGCCCAGCTAAGCCGCCCCAGGGCACCGCCATAGTAAGAAAAGTGCAGTGTGAAAGAGATAGTTAGGAGCAGTTACTGCTGCATATAAAGAATGAAAATAAAAAGTGAGGTACATATATAATAAACAAACAGTGAAGGGTTAAAATGTGTTATAAAGGAAAAATGTGTTATAATACGGTGCCCTGAAACAGATCAACAAAGGCAATCCAGGGGGACCCACGCCCCAAAAGTGAACCAAAGTTGCACTACAGTATATAAAACTTGTAGGATTTACCTAGAATTGTGCATAATACCAGTGTGCATATTCATTACAAGACTCCATGCTTTTAAACCAATAAAGTAGGGGTGCTAATCCAGACTGAGGGCGTCTCCTTTCCCTCAGGTGTGCAATAAAGCACATTAAATGGAGTTTATAGGAAAGATTTCTGGACTGCACACCCTGAATATATATATATATATATAATGGGAGGTGCTTCCTGATGAGACTAATTGCAGGCACAAAAAAAGACAAATCTCAGGTGCACAACTCCAAATTATTAATAATATATAAATGTACTTTCACACTGCACTTTTCTTACTATGGAGGTGCCCTGGGGCGGCTTAGCTGGGCTAGTTTGGGGGTGTCCTGTGCTCTGGATTTGAATCGTAGTATGTTAGGGACCTACCCTACAGAGGTTACCTGGATATGGTGGGTAGGCCCATAACCTTGGCCAAGATTATGCTAAAAACCTCTATTGATTGCAAAATTTAATTGCATTTATATATTATTAATAATTTGGAGTTGTGCACCTGAGTTTTGTCTTTTTTTGTGCCTGCAATTAGTCTCATCAGGTAGCACCTCCCATTATATATATATATATTCAGGGTGTGCAGTCCAGAAATCTTTCCTAAAAATCTGGTTTGTAATGTTTTAAAAGTTACACAGATTCTGCAAAACAAAACACCTCCAAACCTAACCCATTCCAGTATGGGCCAAATGATCTGTTTCTTGACTTAACTGTTAGTAATGTATTACCTCACATTGTGTAAACTACTTAACCAAGGTGTTTCACCACAGGTCATGTCCTGCAACAAATTAAGATGGAAGTCGAGGTGCAGAGCATATACCCCTCCTGGAATGTCTCTTGTTCGGAGGTGTGAAACAGTGATTAAAAACAGATTCATTTATACTACTAAACTCCATACATTTCTCAAGTAACATCATTTTCACTTTTTCTCAGCTAAACCCATCAGCCTAGAATGTTTGTGTCTAAAACTCCCTGACTTTTCGGTTGCCTCTCTTTGTATATTTTGCATTTCAACAGAACTTCAGCATGAGCTGTCAAGTGTTGTATACCTATGTAACTGTATTTTGGATATATCAGTGTTGTAACTAACTTTCTGCATATTAATAGGTTTACCTTAATTAACCCTTAATTTATGTTCATTATCTAATCAAGTAAGTAATTGCATGCAAACAGGTTTATAAAGTTTACCTTAAAATAAAATAAAATCAAACAATGTTTTCATTGTATCCACAACATCTTAAAATGTTTGAGAAGGAATAATTTTAACAGTGTTCATCCAATCATCTAGAAATGCCTTGAATAGGCCATGAACAATAATCGAAGTATTAGTATGTGTGAACAAAGTACTAACAAATTTTTTTTTTACAATCATGACTCTAACATTTAACATTTTCTTTTAGGAGGTTGTGTAGAGTAAGGTGTAGAGTGGCTTGGACCTGCAGCACAACCTCTGGTGCAAGCCCCATGCCTGGGTGGCATTGGTGCATATGAGGAATTTAAACTGGTGCTGCTGCTAGCTTGTGGCTTTGGTAAACAGTTAATTATTTATCTACCTAATGAACTAATGTTAACATTCATATGCTTAATTGCATTTGTTAGATTTTGGAACATTCTTAAAAAGCTCTCTTGAATTATAGTGTTTGCATTGGTTTGTGCCTTAAGCACACAGTGGTTGGATTCGATCGTTCTGACAAAATTTTAAAAATTATCCTTAATATTAGAATGAATGTTTCCAACAGTGTTAGTTGCATTTTGCTGACATTAATGGCTGTAAGGCTGCTGTTAGGTTTACGCAAATGGTGATTCATTTGTAACAACTGTCTCATCTGTGTGTCCATTAATTCAACATGATGGTCATTGAAAGCAGCCATGGACGTGAGGAAAGTATCTCAATTGACTCTTTATTAAAGCATAGCTGAAGCAAACATTCTTGAATACAGTGACCCATTTAAGCATTTTTGGGTTACTAAAAATAAATCTAAATATTATTTTGCATAAATATTGTCTGTGACTGGTTGGGGAACCCTTTCCTTTCTGCCAGAGTGTGGTCAAGATGGGAGTTGCTGCCAAAGAAAGGAGTCTGGGAAAGTTGATAAATGAAAGATGTAAGTTAAGCTTGCACTCACGCCACAACATCTATGTAATTACCTTTTCAGGGTATTACACATGGAAAAGTTTCAGGAGTTTTCCAGAAGGAACATACAGTAATTAAGATAAAGTTGTGATGATGTTATTTTCCTACCCACTTTAGGATTCACTGAGGACACGGGAGCCAGCGTCTTGTTACATACTGTAAAGAAAATGAAAATACAATGGGAAGCAATGTATGAATATACCTCCCAAAATTTAAATGAAGATAATAGTCATCAGATCTGCAGATGGTATGCCACCAACCAAACCTGATGAAACCCCTTTGTTGAAGCAGCTCTGCTGAAAAAAAAGTAGACTCTGCCTCTATAAAGCACAGTAATCATCCCATAAAACAACAGCAATGTTGTTGGCTATGAATGAGAAATTTTAAACATATACTGTATTTGTAAATGTTATCAGTTGCTGTGTTATATTAGTTTTAACCTTTTTAAAACTAGCTTGCTATTGTAAAGTTTAAGTTTTCTTTGGAATCAGACTTAAAATTTAAAATCCTAAAATGTTGCTACATATTCAAAGTTGAATTGTTACCTTATATAAGAATTATTACTTATTATTGCTATTTTTATATGAAAAAGTGAGTCTTATATAGGAAACTTAAAACTTGTTGGCTACGTTAATAAACATACTGCAGAACTTTTGCACATTGGAGCAAAACATCTGGTTATATGCTTTTTGAGCATTTTTTGCTGTTTGAGCAATGGTTTGTGTTAATAATAAGCATTTAATTCAGTAAAAAGTCACTGAAGGTTCTTTGAAGAAAAATATGACTGCTCGTGTAAACAATTAATGGTTGTTAAGCATGGCAGTGTATATTATGACAAACAACACATGCTACATTATGCCAGCTGGTATAATGATGTGATAATGTCTGACTCATTAACTCTAGCACACAGTTTACGATGCCCTTGTATGACAGGATTAATTGATTCACACATACATTAAAACAAAAATAACTAATTTGAAATTCAGCTGGAAGCCTTGATTCTCATTTGTCATAAACTCTGATGACTGAGTGTGACTATAACCTTTGTCTTGGCTTCAAATGGCCACCTTCGCTTCAGTCATTTTCCATTGGCTACTGCTTCTTGCTTTGCTTTTCTAATTTTTATCCAAAACTTTTTAGCGTCTGTAAAATGAGAACAGACAACCATATTCAGCAGAAACAAGTTAAAAGTTCAAATTTAACGATGGGATACATGCAGTTGAAATGATGTGCATGTTATAAAAAGAAATAAATATATCTTAAATTATTGTGAAATATAAAAGTAGCTTCTGCAGCAAAATAAGACAATGACAAATCTTAAAATTATTCTTAACAAATTCTCAATAATGTGTTTTTCTAGATCCTACATCTTACAAGGGCTGATGTTTAATAATGTAGCTGTTAAATATAATTTGCAGGTAAAATAATTTGTTTCAACACAATAATGATTTGAATGCATATTTTGTCTTATTTTCGAGATTTATTTAAGTCTCTATATGCAATGCTCTCATTAGAGTAAGTGTGTGGCCACGCTCTGTTGTGATGGCAGACGAGCATCATGGCTGCATCAGTGTGGCTAGTGTGCATAGGAGAAAAGGTATCCTAATTAGGGGTGTGCACCGGCCACTTTTCGTGTTTTGTGTTTTGGTTTTGGATCTGGATCTTTCTTCGTGTTTTGGATCTGGATTGGTTTTGCCAAAACCACCCTTCCGTGTTTTGGGTTCTGGGTTTTGTGTTTTGGATCTGTATTTTTTTTTTAAAAGAATAAAAACAGCTAAAATCACAGAATGTGTTGGTTTTTCTGCTCCTATGCTATTATTAACCTCAATAATCTTAATTTCCACTCATTTCCAGTCTATTCTGAACACCTCACAATAATGTTTTTATGTCCAAAAGGCTATGCTAAGCGACACGAGTGGGCGAGACAAACACGTGGCCCATCTAGGAGTGGCACTGCAGTGGCAGACAGGATGGCAATTTGAAAAACTAGGCCCCAAACAGTACATAATGCAAAGAAAAAAAAAGAGGTGCAAGATGGAATTGTCCTTGGGCCCTCCCACGCACCCTTATGTTGTATAAACAGGACATGCACACTTTAACAAACCAATCATTTCAGCGCCAGGGTCTGCCACACGACTGTGGCTGAAAAGATTGGTTCATTTGGGCCCCCCAAAACAAGCTGCCAATTAATCTGTCCCTGCACAAACTGGCTCTACGGAGGCAAGATGTCGTCCTCATCCTCCTCATCCACCGATTCCTCACCCTCTTCAGTGTTGTGTACATCCTCATCCTCACAGACTATTAACTCGTCCCCGCTGGAATCCACCACCACAGGTCCCTCTGTACATTCTGGAGGCTGGTCTCCCTGGAAGAGTTGATAAGTAATTTTTATGAACATCAACTTCTCCACATTTTCTGGAAACAACCTCCTACACCTTTTGCTGACAAGGTTCCCGGCTGCACTAAACACTCTTTCGGAGTACACACTGGAGGGGGGGCAACTCAGGTAAAATAGAGCCAGTTTGAACAGGGGCCTCCAACTTGCGTCTTTTTCCTGCCAGTACATGTACGGACTGTCTGACATGCCTACTTGATTACTGTCACCGATGTAATCCTTTAACAGACAGACGCACGCTTGTTGCTGATGCTTTGAGGATGCAGGTGCGGCTACAGCCCACACAATTCACAAAGACAGAAAAAAAGGATTTTTTTATTTTTTGTGGAGCGCACTTTGAGGGTTACACCACCCTTTAACAGACAGACGCATGCATGTCGCTGCTGCTTTGAGGATGCAGGTGCGGCTACTGCGCATACATTTCACACACAAACACAGGTAAAAAGAAGATTATTTTATATTGGTTGGTCGGAGCGTTTACACCACCCTTTAACAGAATGACGCACGCTTGTCGCTGCTGCTTTGAGGACAGTATCATATGCAGTGACAGCAGACTTGTCAGAAATTGTTGGCACGTCCTTCAGTCCGGACCAGATGTCCAAACCGGCCCTTGACTTATGACACAGATGCACGTGTGGCTACATCGCACACAAGTCACAAACACAGAAAAAAAATAGTTTTTTATTTTTTGGAACTTTGGGGGTTACGCCATCCTTTAACAGACTTATAGGACACAGGCGAATGCTTCGCATGCTTGGCACTGCTCCTTTGTTGATACACGTGCAGCTACAGTGCACACAATTCACAAAGACAGAAAAAAAAATAAGAATTTTTTATTTTTTGTGGAGCGCACTTTGAGGGTTACACCACCCTTTAACAGACAGATGCACGCTTGTCGCTGCTGCTTTGAGGATGCAGGTGCGGCTACAGACCACACATTTCACAAAGACAGAAAAAAAAAGAAGAATTTTTTTATTGTTTGTGGAGCGCACTTTGAGAGTTACACCACCCTTTAACAGAGAGACGCATGCTTGTTGCTGCTGCTTTGAGGATGCAGGTGGAATCTAGACGGGATTTGGAACCGGGGACACACTACCTCCATCAATTGTCTAAATCCCACTGCACTAAAGGCGGATACCGGATGCACGTCTAACACCAACATAGCAGTTAAGGCCTCAGTTATACGTTTTGCTTCAGGATGACTGCTGTCGTACTTCAATTTCCTCGCTAAGGACTGTTGGAGGGTCAATTGTTTAGTAAAGGTAGTGGTGTTCCTACTTCCTCTCTGGGATGATGAACAACTCCCAGCAGCAGCAACAGCACTAGGAGGAAGTGGTTCTTGATCTTTCCCTATTTAATTTTTATCGGAGAAAGTTTGGTCCTCCATTTATGTTATATTGATATATACGTGCTCTAAGGCGCACACAAACACAGAAAATAATTTTTTATTTTTGTTGGACACTAGTGCACTTTGTAGATTACACCACCCTTTAAGAAATGAGCCAGCCAGCCCTTTACTTATGGGACACAGATGCACGCTTGGCGCTGCTCCTTTGTTGATGCACGTGCAGCCACAGTGCACACAATTCACAAACACAGAAAATATTTTTTATTTTGGTTGGAGTGCACTTTGGGGGTTACAGCACCCTTTAATGGTCAAGCCAGCCAGCCCTTTACTTATGACACAGGCGCACACTTGGCACTACTTTGTTGATGCACATGCGGCTACTGTGCACACAATTCACAAACACAGAAAAAATATTTATTTTTTTTGCACTTGGGGGGAGCACCCCTGATGGACAGAGCACCGCCTGGACAACACTGCAGCACCCCTTTAGGACTGGGACACTGCACAGGACTTTGGAGTGGACACAGCCCGTATGGACAACTGACTGCACAACACAGTCCAGCCAGCCCCTATGGACTTTTGAGGAGTGGACACAGCCCCTATGGACAACTGCAGCACAGCGCAGAACAGCACAACACTACACTGCACTACACTACACTACACAGCCCAGCCAGCCCTAACTCCCACCCTCCCTCTTCACTGTCCACAGCCGAGTGAGAAAATGGCGCCGACACGGGTACCTTATAAGGGATCCAAAACCCGCGAGACCCGGAAGGCGGGATGATGACGTTTTGCCTCGATTTCAGATCTGAGTCAGGCGGGAAAAGTCGAGCCTGACTCGGATCGGCCTCGGATCGGGGGGGCTCGGGGGGGTTCGGATTTCAGAAATCAACATGTCTTCAGATGTTCTGCAATTGAAAATGTCCAAATGACCTAAAGTGGGGCCGGCAGTCTGAAAGGCAATGCCCCTACGCTGATTATGCTGTCCTTTCTTTACAGAGACAACAATGAATCAATAATGAGTAGTCCTCAATTGTTTTGTCGTAAGAATCCCCACATGCCATCTTGATTCGCAAATGGAAAGGAAAGGCTTTTTATTTATTACTACTTAAACACAGTTCTTTTTACCAAATAAATGCTCCAAAACTTAGTTATTATGGATTATTATCATAGCAAAATGTGATAATAGATAATAAATATAAGATGATATAGATAATAATAGATAATAAATATAAAAGGTAAAATTTAATTTCCTCAAACTTTATGATTGTTTTTTTCTTTAAGCAGACCACTTTATTGCTGGCTTTTCATAGTATAATGTATAACTGTGAAATATTTGAATGAAAAAGAGTAGTGGTTGAGACCACAGCCTCACACAAGGGATGCAGGGGCATTTACCACTGTACTAACTAGGACTAGCTTTTCGTTTTCTTTTTATCTACGTAAAGGAAGGAATGCTCCATTAGCCAAGGATGAAGTTTTGCCACTGTTAGCAGAGACTTGAAAGATATATGTCAACTTGTCTGCATCTATTGGGAGTAGCTACACCATTTCTGATGGAGCTGAAGTGCTAGCAGTGCGGTCAGCTAAAAGTATTAGGGAGACTTTGGGCAAGATGTGCATGCGGTGCCCATTTTCCTGAGCAGGTAAGAGTTTTATAGAAGTTATTCTTCTGCAGTTAAAATATGGGGAATGTCACTAATCCACTTTGAAGGCTTCTTGAAGAATAACTCAACACATTTCTATGCAATGTGAGTTCTATCCCATTTACATCATGAACCCATCTTATTGCCAACTTTGGAACTGATGCATTGCTCTGCGCCTTAAGGTGCTTAACCATTGAATTTTTTTCAGGCACAGCAACATGTGAAATTGTCAGAGAGCTCTTTGGCACAGTGGTAACACAGTAAATTCAGGAGGAGAAATGTCTTGCTGGGGAGTCTACATTTATATTCTATATACTAAAAGCAACCAAAACATAGATATATTGAACTGCTTATCTTTATTTCATTTTTGTGTGAGTGTTGCAGAATATGCAGATATTGCAACCTCTGATTAGTGTATTTGGTATAATTTTTTGTTTCCTACAGGCTAGGCAAAATGTGCACACAATGACTTACCAGAACCCATGAGATTTTGTATTACATAGTGATATTTAGAAGTACTGGACTGTGCTTCCTGAATATCTAGAGGTTCAATGAATGTAATGTTTGCAAATTCTTCATCATATCTCTTATGTGCTTGCCGATATTTCACCTTGGTTGAATTTCCACACTTATAGTCTCTATTCCAGACATTTCATTAGAAACTGGCATGTCCAGTGACAGTCATTCTGCATATCAACTTCAAACCTTTCTTCAATTTACGTTGTTTCTTTAAAGATAACATCTCTGGTCTTGACAAGCTTTCTTTGGATTTCACAATCTGTAACATTTGTTTTCATGGCAATAGCCAAGCACCAAGCAGTACTTCCAAAGGTTCTTCTGATATGTTTTATGCTTGCTTTTCTCTTTGACCCTGTCACTGTGTATGGTGGTGTGGGGCACAACTGGACATACTTTGCTTACTGGCACTGTTATCTCATCCAGGCTAGATTTTGGGTGTGGATGCAGATGACCAGAGGGCTCATGCACATGCAGGTACAGAACAATATTTAAGGTGCACACAGGTTTATGTATGTGGTGGTGCAGTGCTGCACTAAAGGAATTTGAGTGCCAGACCATCTCATAATAAAAGAACAAGAAACTTTATTCACACTCCTCTATATCCTCCATCACAATAAGTGTAATGGTTGGTAAATGCTGTATACTTTAAGCTTAATGGTTGCAAAGTATTAGTTATATTTTCCACTCCATCTGCTGACACACTTGGATTGACTCTCCTCTCCTGCTTCTCACACTTGCAGGCTTACTAAACTCTACAACACAGGTGCATTATTCCTCCTCAGCAGGGACACTCTCTCTGTGTCATCTCTGTCCCTTATCGCACACATTGCCTCCATGCAGTACTATGCAGCCTTGCTGCCTCTGGTTAGCACTTATTTCTCTCACAGGGACTCCTTCTCCACTCAGAATCTGTGGGCTCTCTCATTATAGGTGCTCCCCCTTTAATGCCAGGAGACCCTCTCTGCACTGGGGCTCTTCCCCTTCACATGCTGTGTCCCATGTGCTGCAACACCAGGGGAGCCCAGGACCTTCTACCCTCCTGTTCTGGGCCCCCAGCAACTCATTATTTCCTTGACAACCGCTTTCTCCCTCCTTTGGAATTTCCCAGATGACAAAAGCAACACAGATATACTTTGCCCCCTGTCAAAGCCGGTTAATCAGCTGAGACAGAATCTGTTTACAATCGTAATCTGCGCGACGCCATCTCACGAATGCCGACAAGGCTCCATCATAGAAATAGACCACACAATGCCATTTTGTCAAAACCACAGAGTAACAATCTTCTCCAAATAAAACATACCGACAGTGTTTAACATACATAAAAAATTACTTAGCATTAGAACACTTTTCAGTGATCCTTCCAGAAATCATGCCCTGATGTACACAAAGCCCATTCTGGGGACAACCTTGATACCATAACAAACACAGTATCACAGTATACTAGGAAAAAAACTAACAATACACCAGAATACTGTGAGTGTTTTACATATAAATTGGGAATCCCTGTATATAGACAAGTATGGCTGTGGCAATTGTAATATGGCCCAGACACTTGAATTAAATCTGCTCTATTTCAGACAGGCTGGCACCAACACGGTTGGGGGTCTCCACCCTGTTTTGAGAGTGAAGCTCACTGTGCATAACAAATTTGCATTGCAGTTTGAAAATGTTAGTAAGAAATGAGATTTTATATATATAAATATATATATATATATATATATATTAAATCCATCATAAATATAATCTCATGCATAAACACCGCACATTACGCACAGTTGCACTGCTAACATGACGCACATTAGCGAATACACAATATCCTGCATGTGAACGCTGTTTACTAGCTGCATGCGTGCACATCTGCCTCAAATCAGATAAATCTAACTAGCGTCTTTTCCCAAACCCCTAATATTTACATAAGGCACACTCACATAAAAGGTTCCATAGCTTTAAAGTATAAGATCCAAGTTTTATACATTTATTACAAATGCTGTGAAATAAAGACTATTTTGGTATCTAAGGTTTAATACGTGATAAGTAAGCCGTGTTTGGTATTGTACTGATCTGCATTTCCTCAACAGCTTTCCGGTACCATCAGTGAGAAGATCGCAACATGCATTCGCAACTTATGGACCGTAGAGACTTAAACCACCAGAATGTACATTGTAAAACCAACAGCCTAGATTTGCATGCAGGGGAAATAGAGGGGGCAGCAAGCTGTTAGAGGCTGTTCTGTGTCCATTTGAACCAACCTGTTAAATGCCCTGTAACAGATGCACCCGCACTGGGAACCAATGGGATTAGCAACAAACTCCTCTTTTGTGTTGTCTGTTTCTGTGAGGGTATAAATGTGTGTGTTGTGACTCCAGTCTGGAGTCTTCTTGCTGATTGCTGATTGACGGAGGTTTCTTGCTGATGCCGGTATCTGGTCCAGAGCGCGTGCATAATGTATAACTGTATCTTGGGTCTGTATAATTCTTTGCGCTAAATTGTACTTAGATCACAGCATGTAACGGACTGTACTTTACTTGAATAATACTTTGTGCTCTGGAAACACATGTTCAAGGTCTAAAGTCTTTATTTTACTGTATGACTGCATACGCAAATAGCGTCAATTTTAGAGGTTTATAGGCAGGGTTTAGAAGGTATAGGTAGGTGCGTATAGAGGTGGAAATCAAGTATCCTTACCCCATTTCCCAATGGGACCTAGTGTCAGGGGGTATGGCTTATGCAAATCAAACCAGTGGGGGCATTACACATGATTTAATAGGTGTTTTGTACTTTAGAGCAACTGTAGGAGAGAGATACACTGCTGTGGACATGGCATCTGCCCAATATTGCTTGTCTAAGCCTGCAGTATTTATCATACTGTACTTCTTGCTCTCTCTACCAGTGTACAGTTTGCTCATTCACTGACACTGTTTTGCTCAGGAGTATAGGCAATGGTCAATTTATGCTCTAGTCCTTAAATTTCTTAAGAATTTTTCCACCTTTCTGTTGAGATATTCTCCACCATTATTAGATTTTAGGGTCTTGAGCCTGCGACCTCTTATAATCTGCAATATTTCTCACTAGAGTACTTCAGTTTTTTGTCTACTAAAGTAGCTCTCACATTCAGGTGCCTCTGCGTTAATCACTAACTTTCCCGTGACCATCTCACTTTGTAGCTGCTGAACACTGTCATACCCAAGGTGACCAAATCTTCTATGCCAGAGTTCTAATGACTTTTACTCAGTTGTCACCATTGCATAACAATATTGTCTGTGTCAAGGACATATAATTGCTGACTTCTTGTACCTGTAGCTATGACAGTCCCTTTTCTGTTTCTCACAATACACTTTCCATTAGTGAATTGAACTCTGCAGCCTCTCTGCCCTAGGGTATTGATGTCAATAAGATTTGTTCCCATTTTTGGTACATAAAGCATGTCTTGGATCTATGTGTCTGTTGTTCTTGTTCTAATTTTTAAGAATTTTTAAGCAGGCTTTAATTGTCCCAATTTTAGTAGCTGTAAGGACTTGATTGCCAATTCCTCTGATAATAATATGGTAACATTTGATTAAGTCAGTGAACCATTCCTCAATGCTGCTGAAATAGCTTGTTGCACCTGAATCGATCTAGCAATCTTTTCTGCAATTGTCTGTGATACTCAGGGGTGCCTTATTTCTGCATTTGCCTTTATTGCTCTGTATAATATTCACTTTTTTTGTTTGCACTCAACTGTTTAGTGACATATCCTTTCTGAATTTTTCACTTTTTGTATGTAATGCAGATGTCTCAGCATGCAAATCCAGGGTCCAGTTCCTGAAACTGTAACAACTTTGCTCTGACTGTGGGCCTGATTCAGCATGGATCACTATTACAATTGTAGCTGCGATTACGCACGGAGGTCTGCTGCGAAAATATGCTAATGAATGCAATCGCAAAGCCGTTGCACAGCCAGCATAGAGACACCCACTACCGCTGTCTCACATGCGTAATAACTTGCAGTCCTGTGTATACATCAGTAACATCGAGTAACATTGACCCCTTACGCAGAATTACAGCAGGTCTGACCTGCCACAGAAACTGCAAGTCTTGTTGATCGCAGTAAGTACTCAAGCTGTGTATGCTGTCTCAGTGACTAATTTATGCACGCCTAAGAAATGCCATTCAAATGGACAGGCATGCCTGCGTTTCTTTGACCACTCCCCCTCACCACCCCAAACACTTACAGCCTGTCACTCACTCTGCGATGGCTTTTATTCTGCTTGAGTGATCGCAAAGCGATCGCAATGCTAACTCACGCACGCACACTGAGCTGCAAACGCATGTGCAGTACGCACCATCAACTGATCTGTGTACGCTGTTGCAATAGCGATCCATGTTGAATCAGGCCCTGTGTCTATTGTTAATTAGCTGTGTTTGCCTTTAAGGTCACAACCAAGAATTCAAACTGAGGCGTCAAGTTCTGCAACATTAATGTAGCAATCTCTTCATTATCTACTTGCACTCCAAGAGATGTTAGCTTCTGAGAGACATACATCATTCTGTCTATGTAATCAAACATACTGCTGCATTCATTCATCTTGGTGTTATACAATATACATCTTAAATGTATTCTCCTCATGAGACCTCCTTAATGATATGCTGTTTGCAGTGCTGTCCACGTGTCTTTTGAGGACTCCTTCCAATTTATCATAGAAAGCCTAAAGTCTCTATGGCTTTCTTTATATAATATAGGCTTGCATCTGCATCTGGGTCTATTGTGACCTTTCACACAATCTGTCACGGCCAGGGTATTTCAGCATGGCGCTAGGCGGGTGTTACCTGTGAGGTCGTTGTGGCACGGGCTGTCTGGTGGCGGAGCTGGTGTCTGGCGGGGGGCTTTGGCTACGCGCGTTGTTGTGCGGGCCTGTTGTCACTCTGCGCTGGTAAGGCCTGGCGGCGTCTCCGTTCCGTTCGGCATGGGCGCCGCCATTTTGCCTTCTGGCCATGTGATGCGGCTGGCCAATCCTGGCGAGTCACATGTTCCCTCCGGCCAGTAACAACATAGCATGGGGTATTTAGGAAGGGTCAGTGCCTTCCTTCTTTGCCATTGCAACATGTATCTCAGCCTAGCTGAGAGGGAGTTCTCTGTGCTTATCCTGTTCCTGTGAATTGCTGTCTGTCAGCTTCTAGCTTCCTACTGGACTACCCCACTTCCTCCACTACCCTTGCCCATACCTGAGTCCCTGAGCCTGCTGACATCCTGCTCATTTGCCTTAGTTCACTACCTGCAAACCTGGCTTATTATTTCCTGCATCACTACCTGCATACCTGGTTGATTATTCCAGTCTCACTACCTGCACACCTGGACAGTTCTAATTGTTTCTACTTGGACATTAACCCTTTACTCCCACCACAGAACTCTAGTGCACGTTTATAATATATACCTGGACTTTTATTTACTGCCATATTCTATGTCTACTCAAGCACGTATTCAAAACCCTAGTTTTATATTCAAACCCGCTTCAGTGATCGCTCCTGCTACCATCCCGGGTCCACAAACAACCCAGAACATAACACCATTGCATTTCCACTTTTCTGCACCTTTTAGCTTAATAAACCCCATTAAGGGTGTAGCTCATGTATTCATATTTCTTACAGACAAAATTGTGCAGCTTCTGTACTTTAATCAGCTTCACTGCTGCTACACTGCACTGGAAACACTCTGATTCAGACCCGCTCGCGAGGGCAGGACACTCGCAAGCGGGTCGATGGTGCCCTACTGCGCATGTGCACGACGGAGGGAGCTCCGTCGTGCGCATGCGCGAGACCCGGCTTTCGACGGGGTAGCCGTCGCTCCGGATCTTGCACCAAAGGCGGCGTGCTGTCGATGTTGATTGACAGCACACCTCCTTTGGTGGGCGTGCCGGGGGTGTGGGTGCCAGACGGAGGCATTCCCATGGGAACGCCTACCGTCTGAAGCCGGCCCCACTGACATCAGTAGTGATGTCAGTGGGAGTGATTTTGGCTCTGATAGAGCCAAAATCACTCCAGGGCTTGCGGCAGTGAGACCCTACCGCAGGGTCTCCGTCGCAAGCCCGATGGTGGGCAATGGTCTTGACGATCGCGACCATCATCATGGATGCTCGCTATAGCTGTGGGTGGTCACCCACAGCTATGCGAGCGTCCAAGAGGCCGCTCCATTTTCATGGAGGAGGGCCCTGATTCATAGCGAGCACTCTGGTCAGAGCGTCCGGCTCTGAATCAGGCCCACTGTGCTGTCTTCACGCTGTGCTCCTATGCAGTCTCCTCTACATATGTGACAAAAATGGCAACTGGATACTACTCTGAGTGTCCTAATAGCTTGTATGTCTGACTCTGTGGGTGCTTGAGTGCCTAAACCCATAACCTGTTGGAATGATGTGTATGCAGGTGTTGTAATCTGCAGAGTTGATAGGAACACACCAGCATATGACTCAATATATGAACAGCCCTTGTACTCAACCAGTGATTGTGGTTAATTCAGCAGTAGTAGGTACAGCAGTACTCACTGTTACATATACACTGGTCAGGAATGGAGCTTGAGCAGAGTGGGGCTGCATACAGCTCACCAACTGATGAGTGTATGAATCTTGTGGGTAGCGGCACAGGACACTGGAACAGCCTTTGTGATGTTATATTACGAGGTCTCACACAACCTAAGTAGGAGATGTCTGTCTACCACTATGTCACTCTAGTAGCAAGATGGCACCCACGCATCATAGTACAGGGAATGAAGCCTCCTTGGAGTAGCGCACTCCCCTTTCAACAAAACCATGGTGTATGTTTTTTTGGTACCAGGAAATCCTCCCTATTTGTGCAACTGTCCTCCTACCCCTCCTCTACTTCTGTTTCTTTCTCCTTCACATTCTCACTGGCAGTACATTGTGTGTCCCTGCCTGTACCAGTACTTTCTCTGCTCACTGTTGCCTTAGCCAACCCCAACACAAAAAACATACTGTAGAAAGAAACACTAGCTACTAAATCAGCAACACATAAGTCACCTACAAATTACACAAGCAGGTCATTCCGCATCAAATCAACACAAATCCCGAAAAAATTCTACCTTACATTCTCTAATTTCAATGAAATTTGGTATAATAAATCCTGCCATGGGTGAAAAGAAAACCTGCAAATCTTAGGCTGATAAGTACACTGGTTTTGAAGTTATATGCCTTTAAAGCTGCCATTTTTTTATGAAAAATTTGCTTTTAACAGTTGTTAAATTGTTTTTGCAGCTCACCTAATTGAGCTAGAGAGTTGGGCAATGTCTAATTTTAAACTTCTTTTTATGGTCTTTCATATGATATATAACACAGCCTGCTTCAATAAATATAAAAAAATGTACATTTTTAAAATCAAAATTGTATTTTCTCAAAAAGCCATATTTTTTTATTTTTTTAAAAACTCTCAAAAATTGTTCATACTGTTGTTAATGAATCTCCAAAGTTTTATATTGGGATCATTATGGGATCACTTGCTATAAGATCTTTCATTTTTGAGTAATTCATGAAAACTGTTTTTTAGGAACTACACATCTGAGAAATCGACAAAACAATATTTTTTCCTGTTCACTTCATTAGAGGAATGTATGTTCCACTTCAAGTGTGTTTGGGGATGAGATTCTACAGACAGTGCCTGCTCCCATTTTTACATAGGCGTGCAAACTTAAGTGGAAAGAGACTCCTTGTGTAAAGACACATCAATTATGTTGAATAGACCCGCCTTTTACATTCCCCTGGACCACTACAAGTGGTCCAGGGACAGGTGTGGTTTGGGTGGGATTTAATTAGTGAAGAAAAGAAGCCTCAGTCTCCTGGCCAGGCAGAAAAGAGAAGGCACAGCCCATGGGGCTCCTGCTGATCTCCACAGGTCAGAGGGGCATGTAATGGGCTCCTGCAATCAGAGCTCAGCACATGCTCCTCTCACCCCACAGCATAGTCTCATGGTAATTATTTCTCAGTAGTGCATTGCCCCAATAACTGCTGGACCCCAATAACCCTCCAGCCACCTGCAGCCACTGCCGGGGCAGTCAAAACAGCTGTGATGACTAAGCAGCTGCACTGCACCCTGCACTCTGTTTAAGCTACCAGCGCTGTCACCATAGCCCTATAGAGAACTTTAAGGGTATGTAACAGCTGTCTATGAGCCTCATTCATTACAGATCGCAACTGCGATTACCCACACAATTAGCCGATTGTTGCGTTCGGTGCATGCGTATGCATCGCAGTATGTGTGCGTAAACCGGCAACTGCGATCAGGACTGTGATCCCAGTGACTACGCAGACCCATAGCAGAGTGATTGACAGGAAGTGCCATTTGTGGGGGTGATGGGGGGGGTGGTTGGCGAAACACAGGTTTGTCAGTGCGTTTGAACGCCTTTGCATGGGCATGCATAAATTAGCCACTGTGATGCCTTATACAGCCTGTGCACTCATAGCATGCAATGAAGTTAGCAATTTCTGAATAAGGTCAGAGCTTGAGCAAGTGTGCGTGAGACTACATTGGTACTCGATTGTACCAATGGTTTCGCAGTCTTGCTGAACATTATGGATGTGTGTAAGGTAAAGTGGCGTCTTTATGTTATGCTGTTGCAGCATAATGATCGCAATGGATTTTATGCGCAATCGCTATTGCATTCGCGGTTGCAATCGGCCGTGAATAAGGCCCTATGACAACAAATGACGGCTCGCATTTATTCTGGAGGAATATGACAATATCGATGAAGTGTAAGTGACATTCCTCGATCCAGCTTTTCCATCACCATCTTTTTCATACCAAATTAAGCCAGATGTTTTATGGATTCCTATGGTCGAATGTACACCCTTTCTGAAAGGGAAATACTAAAAACAAATGAAACCTTCAGCCAGTTCCAACTCATCTAATAGCACCATTCATCCAGAGCAGCAGCACCAAATGGTAATGATCTATAGTAAGCTTTCTTAAAATATGTGAAAGACATAAAATTATCATAATACTGAAATATTTAAAACGTTTAACATACTGTGTCATTGTACATAATATACATCAAAGGGACTTCTTAAGGAAATAAATTAAAAGTAAAGAACAGGCATAGACAGTTCTAATTTTCATTATTTTAAAAAACAGTCCAAAGTGAAAACCTCATGTACTATAGCAGATGATTCCATCAGTATCCCAAAATAAAACTTTCGGGATTTATTAACAAAAGTATGAACACTTTTTGAGTGTTTTTTCAAAAAATGTTAAATACTGTATGGCTTTTTGAGAAAATCTAAATTTTGATATTAAAAATGTTTAATTTTTTATTTTTATTGAAACATACTGCTGTTTGTGTGTGTTATATATCATATGAAAGCCCATAAAAAGTGGTTTACAACATGACCTTGCCCAACTCTCTAGCATAATTAGATGAGCTGCAAAAGCAATTTAAAAAACTGTTAAGAGCAAATGTTTCTTTAAATGGCAGCTTTAAAGGCATAACACTTCAAAACCAGTGTTCTTATCAACCAAAGATTTTTAATTTATCTTCACACCCAAGAAATTAATTTATACTTAATATACCAAATTTCATTACAATCTTAAAGGAATCGGCATGTAATACGGCAGTTCGATTCCCGGCAGCGTCAGGCCGACAGTGGAACAGATCCCGGCAGCGGCAGCCCGACAGTGCTGGAAATCCAGATCGACTCTAGGTAAGTATTAACTAACCTAACCTATCCCCCTAACCCTTACCCTCCCTTAGGGGTGCCTAACCTTAACCTCCCCCCCAAGTGCCTAACCCTAATCCACCCTCTAAGTGCCTAAACCTAACCCCCCCCTTCTCCGCTGCCTAAATCTAAGTCCCCCGGGGGGGTGCCTAACCCTAACCTCCCCCGGGGGTGCCTAACACTAACCCTCCCTCCCCCTAGCCTAGCCCTAACCTCCCGGGGGGTGCCTAACCCTAAGTCCCCCCCCAGGAGCCCTAAACTTAACCCACCCCACCTGCGTCTGTCCGCTCACGGCGCCCAGCATCCCTTCGATCGGAATGCCGGGCGCCGGTCTCCAGGCATTGGTGAAATGAGCGGCATCTACATCTAGACACTGGTCATCTCACATTCGCCGGGATATGACAGTTGGGAAGCCGGCTATCGGTATAATGTCAGCCGGCTTCCCGATTGCATCCCATCTGAAATGTTCAGGTTGAAACCCTGTGTAGATTTGGTGTGGAATGACCCAAACAAGACTTACAGCAAAAAACATAGCAAATAGTAAGGATAAAAAATAAAAATGAGTGACAAGGGGGGAGATGTATCATACCTTCTAAAGAAGGCAGGTGGAGAAATTGTCCATAGAAACCAATCAGATTTTAACTAATATTTTATAGAAACTACTTAATAAATAATAGCTACAGCTATTGGTTGCTATAGAAACTCTCCCACTGTCTGCCTCCTTCCACCAGACGTCGGGGCTCTTGTGCGCATACGTGACCTGTAGGTCATGCATGCGCACTAGTGTTACTGCTCTGAAAGAAGCAGAGAAAAAATTCAATGCTCCTTTCGAAGCAGTAATGCCGCTCGTGGGGATAGCTGGTTTTCGCATCAGCTGTCTCCTTGCCGGAGCAATGATGACTTTGATCCGGCGTCCGCGGCGTGTTAGAATGTAAATTATCGGGGTCTGTGCGGACCCGATAATTAATATCATGAATAGACCCCCTATGTGTGATCATAATGATGGAAGCAATTTGTTGGTGCTAGTATACCTTAGTATATTGTGTCCCAGGTGTAGGTGGTTCTATTGATTATTATTTAATAATAGGTGTACTGTATACTATAAATAATATATAACAAACTATACATAATAATAACATAGCTAAATCTGTTTCAAAAGTTACAGCAATACATTTTTGTTACAGTACCATTGTTCTTTTCAGTGGGGGAGTATTAATATTTTTAAAAGGTTTATTTGGCTTGGAATATTACAAAATATATAATATGTAAATACATATATTTTGATCAACATTACTGTAAATATATATGTCCATCTTACGCTCATGGTTAAAAAGGTTCAAACTGTAAATATCAGTATAAATTTCTATGTTAGTTTATGGGTTATTCATAACTCTTAAAGTAAAGTAAAAATCATAAAATTGACACCATAACATCATCAACAATGGTAAAGTAATAAATGGATAAGGCTTTATACAAAAAAGATGCATATAAAATCCTCAAAGATGTATAAAATAATATATATCTTCATCTTGCAGCAGTGACATTATTAAGTAAATTAAACAAAATCAACACTCATAGATAACTAAAATTGAGACATTTAACAGCAAAATAAGTTATGATAATAAATTAATGAAACTCGTAACTAAATCAATGTGTTAACGTTATAGTAAAGATCTAAAAAAATAAAGTATATATAATTATATTAATTTAATATTGTGCTCAGTTAGAAAATTGTACTATTTATCAACATCATTGTTAATATGGTTATGATGCAGTTTTTATGTTTCCTATAAGTATTGAAGTTTTCAATTATCCATAATAGTTTAAATACATGGTTTTATTATTGTTTTATTGTCTTGAGATAAGTGGGTACTTCCATTTCTATAGCATCCAAATTTCATGAAAATTATATCATCTATTTTGTTTTTGTTTTTTTAAATGAATGCTAGTAACTGACCAATAACATCAGTTTTCTGTATCATCAACCTTCCCCATAGTTGAAAAACCTTAAGAATTTGTTCAATTTCATATTTCATAATTTGCTTGATTTTAACTAGCTGGAGAGAGTACATACTGTATTGTGCAATATGTGATAAACACTTCAAATAGTTTCTGTTCATGACAGGAAAAAGGAACTTCACATTTTAGGTTACAATATCACTGCTTCAATGCATAGAACAGAAAAAAATAAGAGCAACAGAACTTTTGATTTATCTATAATGCACACCTATAATGTTTGTTATTTCTATTTTTTAAATTGTGTCTCATTTATTTTGCTGAATGCACTAGAGACACACTGGGGAATGACTTTGAGAATGTTAGATCCATCATGGAAAGTGTTTCCATAGTGATTTAAATAAAACCATTATTGCATTAGTTCTATCATATTGAGTGTAATTTATCACATATGTTGTTAATCCTCCTTTGCTAATTAAAGAATTTACTAAATTTGCTTTAAAAGAGACATGACTTTCATGCATCTGCATTTAGAAAAACTAAATCTTTAACAAATATTTTGATAATTTGTAAAGAAACAGTACTACTATTACACAATACCTCTGAAATGTCAAACTTACACACATAGGGGCATATGTATCAAAGCTTGATGTGAGATAAAATTGTAAGATATACTGTATATCACCAATCAATCAGCTTCTAACTTACATTTTGCAGGCTGTGTTTAAGAAATGATAGTTTGGAGCTGATTGGTTGGTGATATATATTTCACAATTTTATGTCACATCAAGCTTTGATACATATGCTTGATCGTAAACTCACCTTCATCCTGGTGTTGCTCTCCGTAGCATCCAGGGTCTTGGCAAAACAACAAACCGACTTACCCGAAACCATGCCAAACAGATGTAAGTATATGCTGTTACATATACTTGCACCTCGCAAAATGACAGATGACCAAAATCATCTGTAATTTCTCATGGACCACTAGCCAATCAGCAGCCGCTTTACATGTAGCGGACGCTCATTGGCTGGGACCCATGTGGAGCCAGCCAATGAGCGGCTTCTATATGTAAAGCGGCCGCTGATTGGCTGATTTTGGTCATCTGTCATTTCGCAAGGTGTAAGTATATGTAACAGCATATACTTACATCAGTTTGGCTTGGTTTGGGTAAGTCGTTTTATTGTTTTGCCAAGACCCTGGATGTTATGGAGAGCAGCGCCAGGATGGAGGTGAGTATATGATCTTTTTTGCAGGTCATTCCACATGGATATCTACATTGGAGAAGAGGACAGACCAGCTGATACATGTAAGTATGTATGATTGATGTATGTGTGTAATAAACTTGTATTATCTAAGGTGTATGTGTTATGTCTTTAACTATTTATTTTACAGTAGAGATACAGGTGCCGGCCACCTGCTGGCACTTGTAGTTCCGCAAGTGCCAAAGGGCAGGCATGCTGGCACCTGTAGTTCCACTGTAAAATACAATAGATTACTTCAATTTAACACTTTATTACTCCCGTACCCACAGCCCAGGGGTGCAGGGAAGAGGCCCGGGCTTCCGTCCAAGCCTGCGGTTTCGGGAGACAGGGGACCCCTTTTTGGGGGGGCCCCATCTCCCTTGAGGTCCCCAGCTTGGCCTGACTGGCTTGGGGTGAGAATGCTTTGGCTCTGAAGACCCAGTAATAGGTCTCTGGGCTGTGGCATTACACCCCGGTCGGTTTGGGTTCAGTGCTGGTTTTAATTATAGGGTGACCCCTATGTATTTTCTTTCCCCCTATAATTAAAACCAGGACTGGCCCTGCAGCCTGGTGCTGGTTGCTAAATTACAGTGGAAGCCTACTCTTTTTGTTCCCTTATAATTTTAGGAACCAGTACTGGCTGACAAGTCCGGGGCTGGTTATGCTTTTGGGGGGGGGGCTATGTCTTTTTTTAAAATAAAATTTGACCCTTTTTTTCCTATTTACAGGCAGAAACATACATGGATCACACTGACCTGTGTATGTTTCTGCCAAACTCGCAGATCACAGGCAGGTGAATTGATTTCACAAATTGTTGCAGGAGTGTTGTCCATTCTCATGAGAGTTTTTAAACTCTCATCTTGGTAAATTCCCGAATCCTATCTTCACTAGTGAAAAGGTTCTCGAGTTTAGCTGATGGTGAATTGAAGAGAGTTTGCTAACTCTCCAGTATTTTCCCGTAGCAAAAGAGATTTCTCTCCCGAGTTTTACATTAGTAAATTTTAGAGTGGAAAAAATGCCCAAACTCTCCAGAGATTGCTAACTTGACCAGACTCGATTCTTAGTAAATATACCCCAATGTGTTAAGTACACACTGGACGATGTGTACCAGGATGATATGTTGACTTGTCGGGGGGCTTGATGTGCAGCACATCAAACCAGATGGCATTGCATGCAACTGCAGGAGCTCGTGTATTGCGTATACACACTGCACGAAATGCACGATATGTTGTTACAGTTTGGCCAAATCCTAATGACATCGTCCCAGTGTGTACCCAGCATAAGGTTCATCTTGTATAGTCTCACATGTTGAGTGGATGGTCTCACATGTTTAGCAAAATATCTATTAATAACCGTTATTAGCTGTCAATTATTAACCTCAATTATACTCCATGTTATTTGCAGAGTTTATTATATCTATTTTGACTATCAGTTTTTACTATTATGTGCAAATTCAATTAGCCAAGATAAAACGAAAACTTATCGCTGGAGAAGCTTTTGTCCTATTCGACAGTTTTGGTGCCTTATTTTCACATATTTTCGCAATGCGCACTCTTGTTTTTCGCCCTATCCAATTGCCAAAAAACGCGAAAATGCATTTTGTGCGATAATTGCGCAAGGAGAAACTAGGAAAAAGTACAGCACATTTGGGGAAATCAGGGCGTGATTCAGACCCGGTCGCTAAGCTGCGCTCGCTCATTGCCAAAAGGGGCCGGCTTTGCAAATCCCGCGATCGCATTGTCTGGCTTAAGGACGCCCTCTATGTTTTAGAGAGCAAGGGCAGTGACCATACGCTGGAGTTTCAAGTCCACTTTTCATTCTTAACCCACGTCAGTGGGTGCAGGAAGTGCATGAATCATCGGTAACATCGAGAGCCACCGGAGCAGCTCGCAGACCTTGAGGTAGACCCTACCCCACCGCAAGCATAGGCAAATGCAGGGGGGGTTTCCGTCTGCCTGGAAACCCCCCTCCCCTGCACATACCATGACCACAGTAGAAATAGTAATATAATAGAATGTTACTAGTGCTACATGTTCTTCTCAGTATCACAAATGAAATAATTAGCACCACCTGTGGATCTTTTAACATGTATCAGCCAGTAATAAATAACCTGTGCACCAAATAGGAGATCTGGAAAACATGCACTGTTAGGGATGCACTGCTATTGAGCCCAATTTGTACATATATTTCCAGGGAAGTGCTCGGTTCTTCTGCTGCTCCTCCAGGCTCCCGGACTTGCTCCAATGCTCTGGAATGGTGCCCACATCTAAAATAAAAAATCCAGCTCAGGCAGGATGGCACTACTGCCGCATCTAATGGCTTACTGTGATCCTGTATATGCTGGAATTATGACACACAATACACATTGTATGACGCATATTAAAGCTGGATAAGTACTAATTGTGCCCTCTTCGTGTACTGGCCGCAGTCGCTCTAAAATCAAGCATTTGGAACCCCCCGTCCAGAAATCCTGCGTTTGCCACTGGCAAGCACTGCGATCAGTTCTGGGAAAAAAACAACCAAGTGACGTGTTTAGTGATGCTACTTTGCTAATTATGCACACTTATTAAACTCCATTTTGAAGCTCAGACACGCCTGTGTTTGCACCACCACTCCCCCGTTCACAAGCCCCTTCCCCTGTTACCAGCCACAATCTTTCACTCAAAGTAGCGCTCAGTCTGTGTACAACGAGCGGGCGCTTCCCGATTGCAGTGATTCACTTGCGCACGTGCACTGCGAAACATACGCATGCGCAGATGTGCGATTATTGCCCCTAGCAAGCGAGCGCAGCTTTGCGACCGGGTCTGAATCAGGCCCTCAGTCTGTACCCCATAAAAAGCCTAACTGACATAGGAAATCAATATAGAAGCCCTATAAAAGTATTTTGGGTTATTAATAGCCCTAATAAAAGTATTTTGGGTTTTTAAATTGTGTGAAATGGCAAATTTGCATAATTGTGAAAAATTGCTAAAAAGCTGTATTTTTGGGAGAAAATAATTCCTGCAGTTAAATTGTGGGTACATTAAAATGGCTGCTAGTATATTTATTTGTCTATAAAGTGCAATTTTAAAAATACACCTGCTGCAGCCACCTGCAATCCAAGAAACACCTGTCCTATCCATACAGCCCCCTAAAATACCTGACCCGGTACTTTAAATCCATTTTCCAACACTTTTTACATTTTCACCCCAAAAATGACATGTCATTATTAGGGGAAATTAAGGCCCTGATTCAGAGCTGGACGCTCTGACAAAGCGCTCGCTCTGAATCAGGGCCGTCCTTCTTCATTTTTAGAGAGGCCTCCTGGCCGCTCGTATAGCTGTGGGTGACCACCCACAACTATAGCGAGCGGCCAGGAAGATGGTCACAATGGTCACGACCATCGCGACCATCGGGCTTGGGACGAGACCCTTGTGGTAGGGTCTTGTTGCCGCAAGCCCTGGAGTGCTTTCGGCTCTATCAGAGCCGAGTGCACTCCCACTGACATCACTTGTGATATCAGTGGGGCCGGCCCCAGACGGTAGGCGTTCCCATGGGAACGCCTCTGTCTGGGCAGCCACGCCCACCAAAGGGGGCGTGCTGTCACACACCATCGACAGCGCGCCCCCTTTGTTGCGAGACCCGGAGCGACGGCTTGCCCGTCGCTATCCGGGTCTCGCACATGTGCACGACGGAGCCGCCTCCGTCCTGCGCATGCGCAATGGGCCAACATCGACCCGCTTGTGAGCGCTCAGCGCTCGCGAGCAGGTCTGAATTAGGCCCTAAGTTAAATATTTTTTTTTTGCCTAATTAGTCATTAGGGGGGTTCTGAACCAAGGGCCTGATTCAGAGCCACTCGTAAGCGGCAGCTCGTTCGCTCCGAGCGATGTTTGGCCAACTGCGCATGCGTACGGATCGTTATACACATGCGCGAACCAGTCAGTGCGGTCGAAATTCGTGTGCTCGCAAAATAGTGAATGCCTGATAATTTGAGTGACAGAATGAGGCGTATGTGGGTGGTAACAGGGGAAGGTGCTTGAAAACGGGGAGTGGAAATCAGAATGCAGGCGTGCTTAAAGGTCAAAACGGGCATTTTATGGGTGTGCATAATTAAAACAGCAGCGTCATTAACCACGTCACTGGGTTATTTTATAGCCAGAACTGCTCGCAAAATTGTGGTAGCAAAAACCGACCACAAGAATAGTGAGCAGTTCATACCCTGTTCGATGTACTCGATTAATCTATTAAATAGCAGACATGACGTAGGATGCGAGCGGCCAGGGGGCGTAGTTTCCCAAAAAACGACCGCAAGTTTTGTTCGCTCGTTCAGACCTAGAGGCGTGAACAGACCTCAAACAGCGAACAGTTCATTTGAATAGCCACCCCTATTTTCAGGACGAGTGAGTGCTAATTGCGTTCGGCTCTGAATCAGGCCCCAAATCTCTACATTTTTAGCCTAAAATAGGGATTTTGCACTTTTTTTCACCTGCTCTGAGATGGCAAAAACTTTTCGCCTGTTTCTGTCTATTGAGTTTTCGCACCTGTTCATGTTTTTTTACAAAATGTGACATTTCACACCTAATTGAATTCCCTCCTTAATATTCTTATTGCTTAGAGTGCGCACCAGCTCTTCTTTTTCCTGCATGTCAAAACAAGTCTCAGGGTGGTAGAACCGCTATATTTAAAGTAGGGATGAGCGGGTTCGGTTCCCATGAGAACCGAACCCACCCAAACTTCGGGGATCCGGGGCGATCCGAGCCCAAGCTCGGATCTCCCTGTCTGCCCCTGATCCCTCTCCCGAGGCAAAACCTCGAGATCTGCTGTCGGATCTCGAGGTTTTGCCTCGAGCGGCCATTTAAAAAAAAATGCCTTTGCCTTTAATGGGCAAAGTGCTGATTGGCTGACAGAGCCGTCTGTCACGGCTCTCAGCCAATCAGCATTATGGTGCTCATTTGCATGTAGCACAGACTCGTGAGATCCGTGCTACATGCATCTGTGTGACTGCCAGTGACACAGAGCACAGATGGGTCAGTGAGACCCGTCTGTGCTGCTGTGTATTTCAATGACACAGATGCACGCACGGACCAGGAGATCCATGCTACTTGCATCTGTGTCATTGACACAGAGCACTGACGGGTCCGTGAGATGCGTCTGTGCTGCTGTGGTAAAAAAAAAAAAAAAAACCTGGGTAAAAAAAGAAAAAAATGGCGTGCCCCCCCCCCCAAAAGAGCAACCAGCCCCGGGCATTAGTGACCCAGTGCTGGGTGTGCTTAAATACAGGGGACAAACAACGTAGGGGTCCCCTGTACTTAAGCACAACCAGCACCGGGCTAGTCAGAACCAGTGCTGGTTGCCAAAATACGGGGGACAAACGACGTAGGGGTCCCCCGTATTCTGCGCAACCAGCTCTGGGCTCTGATCAGGTCCTGGTTCTGGAAATACAGGGGAAAAAAATTAGTAGGGTTCCCCTGTATGTTCCAGAACCAGCACTGGACTTTTTCTAGCGGGGGGCTGATGCCACAGCCAGGAGAGCCCTTTCACCGGGCCCCCCAGCCGCAGCATCAGCCCTGACCGCTAGTCAGCCCAGGCCGGGGATCCCTGGAGAGCTGGGGACCCTCCCAATAAAGGGGTCACCCTCTCCAGGGCACCCCAGGACCAGGCTGATAGCCCGGGGCTATCCCCGCCACCCCTGGTGGCGGTGGGTGGCGGGTTGATTGTGTGGTGTGGTGTAAATAAAGAATATCAAACATTGTCTTTACAAGTAGAACTGCAAGTCCCAGCTAGCCTGCCCCGCATGCTGGTACTTGGAGAACCACAAGTACCAGCATGCAGGGCATTAAGGGCCCACTAGTACCTGTAGTTCACCTGTAAAAAAAATGTTTAAAAAAACACAGGACACATACACCGTGACAGTATAAGTTTATTAAACATACATACACACACACACACACATGTACACATACTCACCTATGTAACCTGTAGCATCGGTTCACTTGTCCGGTAAAGTATCCATAGGGGACCTGTGAAAAAAAACATACTCACCATCTCCTATGCGAGGTTCTGTCCTCTTCGTTCCAAAGTAGGCATCCCCGGACTTGGCAAAAAAACAAAACGAAAACGCGATCCACGAACTTAGTACCGTTCTATAGAACGGTACTTCCCGAATGAGAGCTTAGCGGCGGGGTATCACCATGGAAACCCCGCTGCTAAGCGTTCATTCGCTGAGAGAGGTCATCTCCCGTCTCTCAGCCAATGAACGGCTCAATCCATTGTAGTCAATGGTGGGAGCCGCAAGGTTATTAAAGTTTACCCTGCGGTTCCCACCATTGACTATGGCTCCCGCTCCAGGGATCCCCGGCCTGGGCTGACTAGCGGTCAGGACTGATGCTGCGGCTGGGGGGCCCGGTGAAAGGGCTCCCCTGGCTGTGGCATCAGCCCCCCGCTAGAAAAAGTCCAGTGCTGGTTCTGGAACATACAGGGGAACCCTACTAATTTTTTTCCCCTGTATTTCCAGAACCAGGACCGGATCAGAGCCCAGAGCTGGTTGCGCAGAATACGGGGGACCCCTACGTCGTTTGTCCCCCGTATTTTGGCAACCAGCGCTGGTTCTGACTAGCCCGGTGCTGGTTGTGCTTAAGTACAGGGGACCCCTACGTCATTTGTCCCCTGTATTTAAGCACACCCAGCACTGGGTTACTAATGCCCGGGGCTGGTTGCTCTTTTTTGGGGGGTGCACGCCATTTTTTTCTTTTTTTACACAGGTTTTTTTTTTTTTTTTTACCACAGCAGCACAGACGGGTCTCACGGACCTGTCATTGCTCTGTGTCAATCACACAGATGCATGTAGCACGGATCTCCCGGGGTTCGTGCTACATGCAAATGGGCACCATAACACTGATTGGCTTCCTGTCTGCCACTGCAGTGCCACTCCTAGATGGGCCACGTGTTTGTGCCGCCCACTTGTGTCGCTTAGCATAGTCATCCAGCTACCTCGGTGCAACCTTTTGGCCTAAAAACAATATTGTGAGGTGTGAGGTGTTCAGAATAGAGTGGAAATGAGTGGAAATTAATGTTATTGGGGTTATTAATAGCGTAGGAACAAAAAAAGGCCCATTTTATGTGATTTTAGCGTTTTTTTTAATTTTTTAAGAAAAAATCCCGATCCAAAACACAAAACCCAGAACCCAAAACACGGAAGGGTGGTTTTGGCAAAACCAATCCAGATCCAAAACACGAAGAAAGATCCAGATCCAAAACCAAAACACAAAACACGAAAAGTGGCCGGTGCACACCCCTAATTTAAAGTTATGTTGTATGCTGTCAAGATCCTCCTCCAACACTCCTGAAACAACCAACACCAACAACACTATAAGGCAGGGTACACACCTATACGACCAACAATCGTGCCGATGTTCCGAGCGATTTGTCTTCACCCTGGACATTGCATGATTGTCGGTGCACACTTAAAAGATTGAATAAACGAAGGAACAATCACTGTTCCGTCCTTCATTAATATGTACATCCTCACATGTGATAATGTGTGATTGAATGTGCAGCACAGCCAATCACACGATATCGCATGCGACCACGGGCATACACACTGCACGATATGCCCAATTTGTCTTCCAATTTGTCTAAATCGGCCAAATCAGGCCGATATCATTCAGACATGTACCCACCCTTAGTCTTCCACTTATTATAGGTACATAGAGTATATAGGGCCTGATTCACTACCGATCGCAACTGTGATTACGCATGCAATCAGCCGATTGTTGCATGCATATGCATCGCAGTGCATGTGCGCGAACTGGCCACTGCGATCAGGACTGCGATCACAGTGACTACGTAGACCCATCTCAGAGTGATTGACAGGAAGTGCCATTTGTGGGAGGTGACGTGTGGGTGGTCGGGGAAACGCAGGCGTGCCAGTGCTTTTGAATGCCGTTGTAGGGGTGTGCATAAATGATCTACTGCGATGTCATACGCAGCTTGAGGACTCATAGCGTGCGATTACAGCAATTAATGAGTAAGGTCAGAGCTTGTGCAAGTGTGCGTGAGGCTGCGATGGTACTTCATTGTACCGATGGTTTTGCAGTCTTGCTAAACATTAAGGATGTGTGTGAAGTAAAGTGGGTGTCTTTATGTTATGCTGGGATGGCATAGCTATCGCAATGGATTAGCATACTATTGCAATTGAACTGCGTGCGTAATCGCTATTGCAATCGCAGTTGCAATCGGTTGTGAATCAGGCCCATAGTTAGCAAAATTAGGGTAAATGCTCCAATATAGTGATATTTGTAACTTTTATAATGCAAAACCAAATATTTATCACAGCTAGCTCTCCCAAGTATATTGATACCAAATATATGCTGTTTCTATACTGTAAAAATTAAGAAGTATGTTGTTTGTAAAGGCAAGTACTGTATGTGCCTATTTTTTTTATTAGTATTATATTTTAGGACGACTCTGTATGATGGATCACCGCTTGTACCAGCACTAAAAAATTCAGAGTAAACTAAATTTGATAGAGCTACTTCTGTCAGATTTAGTATGCATGGATCTGTTAGTGATATCAGACAAGAAATTCCTGACACAGGTCCCTCATGTAGTACATTGGGACTGTCCTCTGCTGGAAGAAGTCCATGACATTACTACAGTAATTTCACAGCATTTTCTCATGAGCTGCTGATCGGCTGAGAATTCTGCACCTTGGCAAATATTCCATACCTTAACACATACTACCAACCTTAAACACACAGGGGTCTATTTACTATGCCTTGGATGGAGATAAATTGAACGGAGATAAAGTACCAGCCACTCAGCTCTTAACTGCCATGTCACAGGCTGTGTTTGAAAAATGACAGTTAGGATCTGATTAGTTGGTATTTTATTTCTGTTCACTTTATCTCCATCCAAGGCTTAGTAAATAGATCCCAAAGTGGGAGCTCCACCTTCGGCTCCCACAGTGGGTGATGGGAGAGAAGTCAGGATGCCTCTCCCATAGAGCATAGTGGGCAGGGAGGACGGAGGAGTGTTGCAGGGTTTTTTTGTGTGTATTTGTCCTATATATGTAAGGGGAACTGGCACTGCATAAGAGGGCCACTACTGGGGGCACTGCATAGGGGGGACTGCTACTGGCGGCACTATGGGCCTCATTCAGAGGCGGTCGGAGGATGCAAGCGGTCGCTCAGAAACTGGGCAGCCGCTTCATCCTGACCGCCCACCTCTGTTTCGGTCGTTAGGCTGTGGGTTTACACCCACAGCTCTAACGACCGCTAGGGTGATGGTCACGATGGTCTCTGACCATCGCGACCATCGGGGCTTACGATGAGACCCTAGGGTAGGGTCTCACTTGTCGTAATCCTCGGAGAGCTTCTGGCTCTGTCAGAGCCAGTGGGGCCTCCCCCAAATGGTAGGCGTCCCCATGGGAACGCCTCCGTTTGGGCTGCCACCCCCCCCAGCCCGCCTTCCAAACGGGGCGAGCTGTCAATCAACATCGACAGCTCACCCCCTTTGGAAAGAGACCCGCTACGACCGGCGCTGTCGGTCGTAGCGGGTCTCACGCATGCGCACGAAGGAGCCGGCACCCTCGTGCGCATGTGCACTTGACAAACATCGAGGCGGCCGTGCGGTCGTAGACCGTACAGCCACCTCTGAATGAAGGCCCATATGAGGGGCACTACTGGGGGCACTATATAAGTGACACTACTGAGGGCACAGCATAGGAGAGACCACTACCAGGGTCACTGCATAGGGGGGACTACTACTGGGGGCACTATATAGAGGGACTACTGGGTGCACTGCACAGGGAGGACCACTACTGGGTGCACTGCACAGGGGGGACCACTACTGAGGGCACTGCATAGGGGGGACTACTACTAGGGGCACTGCATAGGTGGGACTACTACTGGGGGCACTATATGAGGGGCACTATATAAGTGACACTACTGAGGGCACAGCATAGGAGGGACCACTACTGGGGGCACTATATGAGAGGCACTACTGGGTGCACTGCAAAAGGGGGGCCACTACTGGGTGCACTGCATAGGTGGGACCACTACTTGGGAACTGTATAGGGGGAACCACTACTGGGAGCTTTGTATAAGGGGCACTGCATAAGGGGGACTATATAAGCGGCACTAGTGGGAGCACTGCATAGGGGGGACCATTACTAGGGCACTGCATAAGGGGAACTACTGGGGGCACTGCATAGGGGGGACCACTACTGGGGGCACAGTATAAGGGACACTACTGGGGGCACTGCATAGGTGGGACCACTACTAGGGGCACTGTATAAGGGGAACCACTACTGGGGGCACAGTATAAGAGCCACTGCATAGGGGGTCCACTACTGGGGGCATTGTATAAGGGGCAATACTGGGAGCATTGCATAGGGGGACCACTACTGGGGGCACTGTATAAGGGGCAAAACTGGGGGCACTGTATAAGGGGCATTACTGGGGGCACTGTATAAGTGGCACTACTGGGGGCACTGTATAAGGGGCACTACTACAGGGGGCACTGCATAAGGGACAATTTTACTGGGGAAACTGCAATGCGGGACTACTACTGGGGGCGCTGTATAAGGGAAACCATTACTGGGGGCAATGCATAGGGGGTCCACTACTGGGGGCATTGTATAAAGGGAACTGCTGGGAGCATTGCATAGGGGGGACCACTAGTGGGGGCACTGTATATGGGTGCACTACTGAGGGCACTGTATAAGGGGCACTACTGGGGGCTCTGTATAAGGGGCACTATTACAGGGGGCACTGTATAAGGTACAATTTTACTGGGGACATTGCATAAGGTTCACTACCACAGTGGACATTGCAAGAGGGACACTACTACAGGGGGAATTAAGGTGCGTATGGAATGGAAAGGAATGTTCCCAGAGTGACGAGAAATGGTGGCGTGTCATGTTGATATGCCCCCATTTTCCAGTGACTGCGCCCATTGTACCATGTGATCACACCCACTTTTTCAGGGCACGCATACTTGGGAGGGGGGCTCCATTTTTTTTAACTTGCCCTGGACTCCAAATACCCTAGTTATGCCACTGCTTGGGAGGGCTGTGAGCAAGATCTCTGCCCATTCTGCAAATGCGCGGAACAGGTCCTATGCAGAGGCAGACCCCTAAACAACGGAGGTATACTTTCATCCTCGGATCAACGTACATCTCTGAATCAGGCCCTGTGTTCGCTTTGAATTCTATGTGCTGCAATTACAGTTCCATGTACCAAGTTCCTGGTCAGCAAGGATCTCAAAAGTTTGCTGACATCATTTTAAAACTGCTGCTCCATTTTAAAATTATGGCATATATTATAGTTACATTTGTAGCTATTTGAAACAGAAAGAATTAATAAATATATAAAATTAAGTAAAAAAAATTACTTGAAATGTTAAAATATAATCAAATAACTTTATCACTGGCATATGATTCCAGCAAAGTAGTATATCATAATGAGAAAACATCAGGAAAATAATATTTAAAGAGAGAAAAAAAAAGCACACACACGTTAGCTTCTGTGTGAAGTTATGTATGTATACAATTTTCTTGCTATTAATGGATTTTTTGCAAGGTACTGTCATTTTAGATTTGTTCTCTATTAGCATTAACATATGTGGTTTGCCCACCAATGTATATACAAAATTTAGATATTACCGTAGAACTAAAATTATTCTTCCTAATAGCAGATGTCCTCTTTCAGCATGTTCTTCCTACTGCAATAATAACTCAGTGCTTTGAAACATCACGGTCTGTTGCTTTTGGAATGATTGTGATCTGAAAAGATGTAGAATGGCATATGAACTACCAAATATGCTTCCAAGAATCTGCCAAGAATGTAGAAATGTTCTGTAGCATGAAGGGACATATTTTCATCTTCAATGTAAAATTAAAACTTTAACTTTTTTGTGAACGTGGTGGAACTTATAGGTGAAACAAATAAGTTATAGCGACATTTTAAAACATTAGTATTTTCATTGTTTTATGGGCAAATTGGCTCTTCAAACTACAAACGGGGTTATTCAACAAGGATCGCAATTGCAAAGCTGCCTGCAATTCCGTCCTTGCTCATAAGCAAATGCAGCAGGAGGTGTATGACACCCTCTGCTGCATTTGCAATTCCAGCTCTGTGACCAAGGTCAATGGCCGAGATGGTGGACAGCGCCAGGCCGCCAGCCAGCTGAGTAAGCCTCAGCTTACTCAGGCTGGCCGACATGTGATGCCAGGACCCTGCCTCGGTCGACACAGTCCCTGGCCTTGCCACTCCCGGAAAACAGGGCGGATATGCCTCTGTTTCCGGGAACACCAGCCAATCTCGCCCCTACACCGCCCCTTAAATGCAGAGGCATCAAAGGGGCTGCGTGCAACTACGCACACTAGACTACAAAACTAAGCACACGCGACAGATTCCCAATAACCATGGAAAATGTACATATTGTTTATGGGGATGACGCAAATAGATTTGCAGTCAGCAAGTCTATTTGCTGAGCATTTTTTGTGGTTTCTCTTACTCCGTATGCTCTAGTACCAAGCGGATGCAAGTATGGGCAACACAAAGCTGACTGGGTAAGTGTAACTGGGCTGTAGCAGATCATTGTCATATACTCTAAGCTCAGTGAGACAGAATTGCAGGCTATGCAGAATTCGACATTTGTGTAAATATGTCTGTTTGTAGTCAACTCTTTTGCACCAATGATAGGGCTGGTGCAAGTGCATACTGATAATGATGATGGCTATAACATTGAGTATATTGCATGTGGTCAACCAGCTGCACAATGTGTACAACTCTGCATATGGGTGAATATATGCATTTACTGTAGTTCCTTGCAGGCAATGCAACTGTGGTTGACTTGCATTCAGCTCTGCATCGGCAACTATGGGGTTGTAGTAGCAAGCAATGAAAAGAGTGGAGAAGTGCACCAGTGGAGAAGTTTCCCATAGCAACCAATCAGCTTTAACGTACTGTAGCATATGTCAAGTACAGTCTATAAAATAATAGATAGGAGCTGATTGGTTGCTATGGGAACCTTCTCCACTCATCCACTTCTCCACTCTTTTCACTGCTTGATGCATAAACGCCTAAGTGATTAATTGTTCAACTACTGGAAAGTGGTATTATTTGTTAAAAAAATGAACCCAACCAAACCACTGCTCTAGTGCTACATATTTTAAGGTATTAATAGGTCTATTTACTAAGCCTTGGATGGAGATAAAGTGAACGGAGATAAGGTACCAGCCAATCAGCTCCTCACTGCCATGTCACAGGCTGTGTTTGAAAAATTACAGTTAGGAGCTGGTTGGCTGGCACCTTATCTCTGTTCACTTTATCTCCTTCCAAGACTTAGTAAATAGACCCCTTAATATGTAAAGTGGACTTTAAAGTGTTCCTATCCATTGAAAGCAATAGAAAGGCAATTTAATGTCACTGGAGTTCAGTGTATTATAAATGCAATTTCTGTTATATTTATCAATAACTGAATAATACTCAAATAATACAATATTCAAATGTATTTTGCTTACTGTGTTTGACTTTATTACTGTGTGTTCTTTTACCTACAGTGACTTCATCTGGGATTGCCCATGCTTCTCTGATCTGAGAGTGAGGCAAAACATGATTGCAGAAGTAAGTGGATAAACATATGAAGCAATTTATTTTCATTATTAATAAATCAGATAAATATCAATACTTTTAGGTGGAGATGTATCAAACCTAAGTCTAATACCCTCAACTAAGTGTCTCTATACTTTATTGTAGGTACCCCTTTTATTTGTCAAATATATGAAAGAAAATGTATTTTTATTATTCCTTCAATGTATGTACAGTAGCATTACTTTATGAACATGGGCTGAACTCATACTTGCCGACATTCAGCTCCTTCCTTCCAGGAGGGAGCTGATGCCTGTAGGCAGCTGGGAACGTGGCCGGACAATGACACTGTAATGCGGGCGGGGCCAGGGGCAGGGCCAAGTGATCATGTCATCATCACCCCGCCCCTTCTTCACAATGCTGAAATGAAAGGCATGGTGAAGCAGGGAGCAGGGCCACGATGACACGATTCAGCACAAACAAATTGCCTCATAACTAGTGCGGGGGGGCCGGACGGGTCGGTGGCCGCCGGGAGGCTTGCCTGCCTTTCCAGGGAGCCAGGAGCACAACCCGATATTCAGGCAGCTCCCGGCCAAATCGGGAGGGTAGGCAAGCCTGGCTGAACTGGATTATTAGAATGCCCCTTGTTAAATATTTCACTTAAATTCAGCATTAGTGTCAGTGAATGCAGCTGGAAGAGACTCTGGCTGCCCATGTACTGGTGAAGCATCTCAGTCACTATGCATGGACAACTGATAAGCCCAGGGCTCTGGCAGGTGCCACTAGCAGACAGTTGGGAGTAGGCAGATGGCAAGTGTCAGTTGGAGAGGAGAAAGATGGGAGCAGTGCAGCAGCAGCAGAGATGGCAGTGAGTCCTCAGGTCAAACTAGGGTGGATCAGCATGGTCATTGGGCAGACGTTGTAATCAGTTGGACCTCCTAATTAAAAGGTCCAGAGGAACCAGCCATCCTGCTCCAGCCCCTGTGATGCTGTGCAGCCAATGAGACAGGGAAGAAGCTGTTTTGGTCCTAAAGAGTAACAGAACCATATAGAAGAGGGGTGAGCTCATTGAAACTATTTTGCATCATTTTTGCACACTGCAATACACTAGCATCCACCCCCAGTCCAATGCTCCAATGTGAAATATTGTAGTTATTAAGCAAGTGTGTAACACACAGGTAATATGGTAATAAAGGTGCTGGCTACAGAAACTTGCTTGAAGAAGCTGGATGTTCTCTTAATTTTTCTGACACACCCAAGGCAGAGAGGCAAGATCTCACCAACAATGTACAGACAGGAAGGCCTCACAAAATTTTGGGGACACTATCGAATATTAAATTATGTTTCTTTATTAATAAATTCCTGGCCATTGTATGTCTGCTAATAGAAACCTAAAAAGTTCTGCCAGGTTTTCTTTCAATAAACGTATTATTAACTCATAGGTGTAGCACAGCCGCAAGACCAATATTGAAGGAATGTTAACATGTAAGAACCCTTTCTTAACACTAAGGGCCTGATTCAGACTTGGGAATAGAGTGAGATATCTCTCTCAACTGAAAATCTTGGTGAAACCATGCTGCACTGCAGGTGGGGCAGATTTAAAATGTGCAGAGAGATTTAGATTTGGGAGGAGTGTTTCCAAACTGACATCTAAATTGTAGAGTAATAATAAAGCTGTGCAGTATTTGTGGGCTACATGCAAAATCAGCCAGTATTTACCCCACCTTGCAACATGGTTTGTTCAGGTTCACAGTTGAGAGAGATATCTCACTCTATTCCCAACTCTGACTCAGGCCCAATGTTCAATATATATATATATATATATATATATATATATATATATATATAAATAAATCACCTTGGATGCCTAAGAATTTAATAAATATGCAAAAGATGCTATAGCTATACAGTATTCAGATCCATAAATGCCTGTAACCATCATAAGTTAGTTTCGACATCATAAATAAAGTATAGTTCTTTTCAAGAGTCTCGTTAGTAAACCCATACATTTGTATATTTGCAAGTGTAATCAGTTCAGTACTGGACTTGGGGTGGTGCACATATTGTCTTCTTTATGTTGCGGCTGGTCATTAGATTCTGTTTGCAAAACCTTTTCCTGTAGTGTAAACAGTCCCTCATGTAAACAAGGCCTCCTAGTCTGTAGGTAAGTATTAGGCCTGATTACTGCTGATTTACATCCAGTGAGTACGTTACTGCTCTGCTCTGCGAGTCTCAGTTACTCTGGTCAATGCGCTTGTCTCTTAACTGCTTTTTATATTTAATTCTGCTGCTGCTGTCTCTTACTGCATGTAACACTCTCTCTCTGTGTCTCTCCTGCCTGACGCCAGCACACACACTGCCTCCCCTCCTCCCGCAGACCTCTCCTGCACCAACTGCCACTTGCCTCCAACGGTCACTTCTCGCACCAGCCGACACAGCCCATGTGATGTCCCCCTGACCTCTTGAGCAGGCGCAGAGGCTGCTGGGAACTGTAGTCAGTGATCTGTCTGTGTAATGACATATGCATAAACTTTAGCAAGATACTCCTCGTCATAAGTAATCTCTTGCATAGCGGGGTATTACAAGTGGAACAGTTAAACTAGAGACTTAAAATAAAACTCCTTTGAGTCCACCTCAATTAACAATTCTCCACTGTGATACAGAGTTGTACATTGTATGCAATAAAACAGAGGACCGCAGGAAGCAGCATTCAGGGAATTGGTATGAAATACCATCAGCCGCATGGCCGGCGGTTCGATTCCCGTCAGCGGCAGCCCGACAGAAGCAGAGTGCGATGCAGCGGAAGCCCGACAGCGCTGGAAATCCCGATCGTGGATAGGTAAGTATCCACTAACCTAACCCCCCTAACCCTAACCCTCCTTAGGGGTGCCTAACCCTAACTTCCCTCCCAAGTGCCTAACCCTAATCCCCCCTCTAAGTGCCTAACCCTAACCACCCCCTTCTCCGCTGCCTAAACCTAAGTCCCCCGGGGGGTGCCTAACCCTAAGTCCCCCCCGGGGGTGCCAAACCCTAACCCTCCCTCCCTCTAGCCTAACCCTATCCCTCCCGGGGGGGTCCTAACCCTAAGTCCCCCCCGGGAGCCCTAAACCTAACCCTCCCCCCCCCGCGGCTGTCCGCTCGCGGCGCCCGGCATCAGTACGATCGTGATGCCGGGCACCTGGCTCCCAGCTTCGGGGAAATGCGGCCGTCTATATCTAGACGCCCGGCATTTCACCCATGCCGGGATAAGACAGTCGGGAAGCCGGCTGCCCGATTGCCTCCCGCATTCAGTCCCTTAACTTACTGTAGCTTTGTGCACCAACGTAAGAATTGGCCACATCACTACCCGCAGAAAGGAAGAGACTGAGCTATATTATTGAACTCTAGTTATTGGGGATATTGTGTTGGGAATAGGACTTGTTTAGGGTATTAATATTTAGACTAATAAGTTATATTTAAATGCATGTTTACAAAACTGTTTACATGTTACCATTTATTTTTGAGCATTAAGGCCCCCATACACGGTGCAATTCAAAGTTGGTAAGATGTGTTTTACTATTGCCCTTGAAATTCTTCATACGATGTGGTCAAATGGTGTATGAATGATCGTTATGATCATAAATGTATAGAGTGTACCACATTGTACTCAAAAGATCGTAGATCTCTCTGCAAAACCATCTGATCTGCGATCCAACTAGAGGACAGCGGGGACGCGCATCGGGGTTGCAGAACACACAAAAAACACCTATTTTCATAAGACTGGTCTGTACAACCCGTCAAAACTGTCCATATCTGGGGAAAAAATCATACTGTGGCCCTGATTCAGAGCCGGATGCTCTGAAAGAGCACTCGTTCTGAATCAGGGCATTTTGGGTTTTTTTGGAGCAGTCTAATGGCCGCTCGCATAGCTGTGGGTGACCACCCACAGCTATTGCGAGTGGCCAGGATGATGGTTGCGATGGACAATCACCCTTGTAATAGGGTCTCATGGCCGCAAGCCCCAAAAAGTTTCTGGCTCTAATAGAGCCGGAACCTCTCCCACTGACATCACTGGTGATGTCAGTGGGACCGCCCACAAACGGCAGGCGTTCGCATGGGAACGCCTCTGTTTGTGAAGCCACCCCCATGCCACGCCTCCAAAACGGTGTGAGCTGTCGATCAAAATCGACAAACCCCCCCTGTTGGTGCAAGACCCGGAGCGACGGACCGCCCGTCGCTAGCCGTGTCTCGCGCATGCGCACGTCGGAGCCGGCTCTGGCCTGCGCATGCGCAGTGGCCTAACATCGAATCAGGCCCTGTGCATGGGCACCATTACTCAGTTAGTTGGAATCTCCTGAAGGCTTATTGAAGTAGTGACAGTATTCCTGTATTGTTGCTATACTAATTTCATTTGAAGGTTCGATTAGACCAATATTCATGTACAAATCCTATTATGTTAATGTTATGTCCTGGCTGATGTTAACTGAAGTATTTCTAGTGAACATTGTTTGCATTCTTCTATTTGCTGTCATTGCTTTTACCGCTAAACTATTTCTACCTGTAAAATAAAAACACCAGAAATAGAATTCGTAGTTACTGTGGCTAAGTTGAATTGCCTCTTTAATTTAGCTTTAAGAGCAAGGGAACAAACACGAAGTAGGATTCAGAAGTAAGTGACTGAAGATTATACAGAGTTTTCTCCCACCATTACATAAGTACCAACCAATCAGCTTGTAACTGCCATTTTACAGGCTGTGTTTGAAATTTTACATAAACTGATTTGTTTGTACTTTATCTCTCTTCACTTTATCTCTCTCCATGGTTTGATACATTTCCCCCATTATGTGGTTAGTTTAATAGATTAGAGGGAGAATGGGAGATAAAGGAAAGATGAGCAAAGAGGCAGCACAATAAAAAAAACAAGCAGAAATAATAATAATATATTACTTTAATGGATCAAAAAAATTATATTTAATAATTGAAGCGAACATTATAGTACTGTATTTTGATGTTTGTCAGAGGCCAGTTATGGGCTGGGTTAAAAACCATGCTTTTAGCACCAGTAAAGTGAGATAGAGAAGTAAGCCACAAATTATATTAAATATTATCAAAAGTATCTTAATTTATTGATGTGAACTGATGTTAATAATTGATTAAAGACTAGGGGACATATTTATCAAGAGTATTTTGTTCTATAAAATGTGGAAACTGGACTTCTGCATTTATTTTACATTTCATTAGTGCAGCCTGTGTGTATGTTAAAAGCTACTACAGGACATATTGCATTCAAGTATTTAATCTATTTGTTTCTTTTTTTTATTTTTATATATCAATTTTAATTATTAAAAAAATAATGTTATGCAAATATGCAAGGCAAGACTACAGGAGTTGTTTTACACCTTATATGTTAATTGCACTCTTATGTTTTTACTTATGTATATATCTATTTGTCCAGCTTTCTTTGAACCAATTGGACATAGCCAGGTTTCGGTTGTTGTGCACGCCCCCAAAATAGATTTTTTGTATGCCCACATTACAATAGTGCATCGCATCTGCAATAGATAGATGCAATGCACTGCAAAAAAGGAAAAGCCTTTATCACTGGGACAGTTGTCCTGCACAAATCTGTTTGATATATTCATATGAAATGCCCATAGTACTGTACTTGATAATAGAAGGGAGAAGCTAGGAAATTTGAAGAGGTGTAATTTACAAAAGTGTAGACATCACAGTTCCACTTTAGGATCATCCCTTTTATTAATAGAAATACTTAAATTATACTGTACTAGCCATTTAAAAATAAAGTGAAATGGGCCTGGTTTAATGACCTCGAACACTAGAACCAACCCTGAAAATATCAAAGTTTGCTTTTGGATTGACCACAATGTTATGTATTTTATATTGGAATTCTTAGCTTGCAGATAAAATATATTGAAAGTACAGATCTGCCCAGCTATTTTGTTGCTCATGGCGTGGCGTGAGTCGCGCCATGGACCTGTGGCGTGGCGTGCAGGCCTCTGAGTCGCGCCATGGACTTGTGGAATACCGTGGTATTCTTTAACGAAGGATATGCTATGGCATGTAATACAGTGCTTTACCACTAGGTGGCGAGTGCTCCACTTTTGTAATTGCATGTAATACAGTGCTTAACTGCTGGGTGGCTAGTGCTCCACTGTTGTAATTTGTACTGAATGCCTTGTACTGAATGCCATAGTAAATTGCATGGATATCACATTCACATTCACAGCATTTGCATGTTCGCACAACCAATACTGTATTTTTAATGTCACATAATGTACATACAGTACAGTACTGTACGGTACAGTAAGATCTTATAACAGGATGCAAATCACTGCACATACAGTATTGTACGGTACATACGGTACGGTGCAGTAACTGAACAGTAGAGAAGTTGCCCGAGTTGTTGTCACGGTATAACTGATACTGTAGATTAATGAGATGCACGCACAGCTTTCACTGAGATGGGATGAATTACAGTATGACAATTTTTTTTTATTTTTTTTATTAAAAACAGCAGCGGGAGGAGTGCACAAGGATGAGGCCACTCTGTGTGGTTCAGTGTAGCTGTCGTGTGGGCTAGTGGTTGGGTGATCACTTTGGTAGAATTATGGTCCCGGGTTCGATCCCTGGAAAAGAATACTGTACCGTATATTTTTTTTATTGTCACTGTCTGCTCTGGACACTATAGTGAAACTACTTTAGTAGTGTTGTACTGTAATACTGTAGTGTTGTTGTTTAAAAGGCTGCTTAAAAGCAAGACATTGCAAACTGATTGTGCGTTTAAATAGTGCAAAACTGTCGTCAATGTCTGCGCTGTGGTGGCTGTCTGCTTCAAGGGGTTGCAATATGATTTCATGCGCATGCCCAGTGGAGGGGTTACAATGGGATCTTTAGCGCCAAGAGAGGGCTCTGTATCACAAACTGTGCTTGGCAATAGTGACCATTGCCAAGGACACCATCCCCCATCTGCTAGGACAACTAGTGTGCCGTTATGAATGTGCCTGTACTGTATATTAAAAACTGACGGTGCCGTTGAATTTAGCACCACAGAATAGTAATTTCATAACAGCAAAAACTGGTAGTGAATCTACTGTATAGAATGAGAGACAGGGCTCTGTATCACAAACTGTGCGCCCAAAACGCAAACATGCGACAGCGTAGATGCGTCTCGGCCTTACACATGATAGCTACATCCCTTGGACTGTGTCTGAGAGTGGTTTCTGATTGTGAGAGAGCGCTCTGTGTTCAAAGCTGACTGTGCGTTTGAAGCACAAAATAGCGTTGCATCGCAAACTTATGACAATGGTGATGCTGTTCCAACCTTGCACACTAAGTACGGTAGTACTGGGATCTGTATGAGTGAGAGCTCTCTATATTACATGGTTGGTGCTATGGTGGCTGTCAGCCATCTGCAATGGATTAGAAATGGAGGGAGTACAATGGGATCTGTGGCGCCAAGCCATATGCCATGTAGCGCTATGCCATCACTGAGCATGCGCAGTCGGCTGTATTACTGCTGTTGGTACAGTACTGTATGCTGTTGAATTTCCATCTCTGGTGGGCGCATGCCCAGTAGGAGGGTTGCGATGGGATTTCTGGCGCATGCCCAGTGGGCCGAGAGTCATACACAGTGCATCATGTCCCTTCCCCCAAAGCAAGCAAGAGCCTCTCATTACCATAATAAAGGATGCTTTGTTAATCCATTTACTGTAAGCAGTCAGCTCTGCCCTAGTGTCCTGAAAAATGCTACGAATTGTGACCATTGCCAAGGACACCATCCCCCGTCTGCTAGGACAACTAGTGTGCCGCTATGAATGTGCCTGTACTGTATATTAAAAACTGATGGTGCCGTTGAATTTAGCACCAAAGAATAGTGATTTCATAACTGCAGAAACTGGTAGTGAATCTACTGTATAGAATGAGAGACAGGGCTGACGGTGCTGTGTATAGCATTACACCACAAACTTGTGACAATGTAGTGATAGTGATTTCATGACTTTAGAAACTTTTCAATCCCGTGATGCCCACACTACTTTGCCACTACGGTTATGACTACATTACAGTGCACCACAGACGCCTGCCGTAACAAGTGAATTAGTGTCGACGTGCGTCGTGCATCGTGCATCGTACGATGTACGACGTGTGTCACTGGCTAGTGAAAATGGCTGCTATGAGGGCAAGATGCTACTCGTCCGGCGAGCTCTTTGTCTTGGTGAAGTGGCGGGACCAAGCGTTCGCCACAAACCAAGACAAAGAGCTCACCTACAGAAGTGCGAGCCAGGAAATATATAGCCTATACGGCGTGCGCCGCAGAGTACGCTCACTCCAGCGCAGGTGGAGTGACCTTCTTAGGAGGGACAGGCCTCGTCTAGAGCGCATTCAGAGGCGAATAATTTGAAGTAAGTACAGCATTGCTGTATAATCACATGAATTACAGTATACTGTACAATAACGAATACAGTACAATGCACGACTCTGACATACTCTACATTATTGTACACTGCACTGTAGGGTGTTGGATACTACAGTATCTGATGATGACTGACAGTGTTTACCACATACTGACATGACTGGCAGACATTTGATTGACAGGCTGAATAAATCTACAGTACTGTACTGTACATGGACTAAAGGGTTACACACTATTGGTCGACATGGCTTGTTTGATTAATAAACCTACAGTAACAAAAGGCAAGTTGATTGATCCACCATTCTAATGTCTGTCGACCAAATCTATGTTAACTTACAGTACTGTACACACTATTTTTCTGTGCTGGGCCTGCCCCCTTTAAGTCTGACATTATTACTGTACCTCATGGACAGATTCAGGGTTCTCCAATCAGCTCCCAACTGTCATCTAACAGGCTGTGTTTGAAAAATGAAATTTGGGAGCTGATTGGCTGGTATCTTATCACTTCTCACTCTGTGCCCCATTTACAAACGAAGGGAAATACCAGGGGGAATTTTCGTTTGGTATCACTGTGATACAAACGAAAATTCCACTGGTACTGTATTTATTAATACCGTACTTACCCCTCCGGCGAGGTGTCGCAAAGTCCTCAGCGAGGTCCTCCACTGGGTTCAGGCTCCAGTGTCATGCGCATGTGCCATCTTGTACATCACATGGGGTGGCGACAGTGCCACCCACATAGCCTATGTGTGACGTTGCACCACTTGGTCATACAGTACTTTACTGGACTGTATATTTTTTTATATACAGTACAGTACAGTACCATACTGTTTTATTTTGGGCCCAATGCCAGCTTCACAGACTACAGTAGTTTTTGTACTACAGTATACTGTATTGGTTTGTATTTTAATCAATAGCTAATTCCCTAAGGCCATCTACAGTACTGTACCGTAATCCCTCTCCAATTTGGAAGAGGTCTGAACTCTTGTTTTCAAAAGCTCCTTAATGACGACATGTATTTTTCCCCACAGGGCAAGCAGCACCCCCTGCCCCGGCAGCGCCACCACTGCCGCCACCACCACTGCCACTACCCCCACCACCGGCAGCAGCCGGGCCCAGTGGGCTGAATTTTCAGAGTAAGTACAGTACACACTACTGTACACTGTTCTCTCTCTCCTTTCTCTCTCTCTCTCTCTCTCTCTCTCATTTGTGTGTTTGTTTTTGGTGTTATGGAGACTCTGGTCAAGATTTGTACCGTTTATTTGTTTAAAAATGGTTTTGAGGGAAACTGACAGTACAGTGTTCTTTTTCCACAGTCCTACCTCCACGACCACCAGCACCACCACCTTCTGCAGCCTCCTCAAATGACAGTGGTAATGATTACAACAGTTACAGTATGGACACAATAGTGTCATGCTACTGCCTTTTTGATTTTTTGTATACATTTTTTTTTCTTATACTGTACACACAGACAGACTTGTCATTGATGAGGAGGCTGCAGGAAGCCCCATACCATGTAAGTACAGTACACCACATTGTTTTCTACAGCACTGTATATCTCTCCTTTTCTTCCCTTGTCAGTCTCTCTCTACCTACGGTATCTCTTTTTCTCTCTCTCTTTATCCCTCTCTCTCTTTCTCAGTGTCTCTCTTTTCTGTACTAGTGTAATAGTAACATTATTTTTTTTCAACAGTATCACCAAGTCAGGGTTATATTCCCGGGCCCAGTGGCCTCATCTGGCCGCGTAAGTACACTACACCACATTTGTTTCTACAGTACTGTATATCTCTCTCTCTCTCTCTTACCCTCCCTCTGTTTTTCTCTCTCTCTTTCTCTCTCTCTTTTTCTCTCTTTATCTCTCTTTCTCTCTCTCTGTTTTTCTCTCTCTTTCTCTCTCTCTTTTTCTCTCTTTAGCTCTCTCTTTTTCTCTCTCTCTCTCTCTTTCTCTCTCTCTCTTTCTCTCTCCCTCTGTTTTTCTCTCTCTCTTTCTTTCTCTTTCTCTCTCTCCCTCTTTCTTTCTCTTTATCTTTCTCTCTCTTTAATTTTCCTCTCTCTCTCTCTTTTTTGCTCTCTTTCCCTGTTTTTCTCTTTTTCTTTCTCTCTCTTTCTCTCTCTCCCTGTCTCCCTCTGTTT